>VZQC01015001.1:112324-180603 GCA_009823505.1 Rhizomys pruinosus | reverse complement strand
TAATCCCAGCTGGGGGGATAACTCCAACCTCACAGCCACAAAGGCCAATCAAACCAAAGACAGCAGGACCAAACGATCAGCAATCAGCTCGCCAAGGCACCCAGTTCCTACCTGTCTTCCCCTCTTCCTGCCGCTGGGCTCAAGAGATCTCAAATCACTTATTTTATTTCAACCAAACAATGGACTATTCTTCTATGTGCCTATTGCTAATTAATATTTATTGCTCATTTCAATTCAAAGCTGGCTTAAATTTAAAATAGTTAAAAGAGAAAATTTATAATGCTACCCTAAATAGAAAACCAGTACCTTTTCTCAGAAAGACATTAGTGTTAAAAGCAACTTATTAACATTTAAATAAATGTAATATTGGTCCAGAGAAATGGTTGAAAAACCATTATTTATGACAACCATTATTTCACTTTCTGTTATACATACAGGAACATGAAGTTTCACCCACCTGTTCCCCACTAGGAGGGACATCAATATTTTCAGCTACATTAATTTTGATAAGTTCATGACAGGATACCAGTTTTAGGATCGCAAGAGGCTCTCAAACATGAGGAAGGAGGAAGCTCCTCTTCATTCTCTCATTGGGCTTTTCTCACCCATCCATGCTCTGTAACTTCTGAAAGAAGCACATCTGCTTCACATGCATTCAGTTCTGGAGGATAAGTATCAGGAAACCTTTCCAAATGACCTTCTAGTCAGAGAGAGCTCTGTGCTACAGCCAGATGCCACCCCTGTGAGGGTCTCCTCTGATCAGTGAGCTACAGCTACACAACAAGCAGCACCAACAGCTCAGTGGCTACAAAAATGCTTCGTAAATCAGCTGCTAAACCCTGCAAATGAAGGATTGCTTCTCAGGTTTTCTTAATTCTCTGAGAGTTTCATATGTGTATACGATGAATTTTAGTCCCTTTCAATCCCTCTTCCTTTCGCCCTTCTCTCCCTGAAACCCTTCTTCTCTGGAAACCCCCTCCGACTTTCAGGTTGTGTGCACATGCGTGTGTGTGTGTGTGTGTGTGTGTGTGTGTGTGTGTGTGTGTGTCCCAGTATGATCAGGTCTTTATAACACATTTTTAAAAGTTTCTCTCAGATCTGAGATCTCCTGAGACCAGCTGAAGCACAACAGAAAGGACTGCATCAAAGAACTGACTGAAACAGTGAACTTCTGCTCCAAACAGTCAACTTCCACATGGAGAATATTGAGAAAGACTGAGAAAGAGATGAAAAGCATATTTGGCAGAATGCATGAGCTCTGGTGGGGTGGGGGGATGGGGGGACATGGGTCTAGATTTGATTAAAAATATATATAAATAAATAAATTTAAAATAAATAAATAAAAGCATTGAAAATAACAATTAACCTCAGGAAAGAGAGTTATTTTAACAAACCTGAGAAATATTTATGTGACTTTACAATAAAAGGAAATTGAAAAAAAATCAATCACTATGACTATTAAAAGGCAATTTTTAAAAAGTCTCTCTCTCTCTCTCTCTCTCTCTCTCTCTCTCTCTCTCTCTCTCTCATTTCCCTCTCTCCTCTTTCTGTTTTTGAAGCAAGGTCTCACTCTATAACCCAGTCTAGGAAGTAGGCCTTGGCCTTGACCTCAGAGCCTCTCTAGTTGCTAGGATTACAGGCATGAAGAACCACACCTGACTTACATGTCGGTTCTCTTTAGAAATTTAACTTCTCCCAACAAAATGTATTTAATACAACATCATTTTACAAATAAGTGTTCCAGTGGTCTTTATAAAAGAAAAGAAAAAGTGAACTGTCCCCCTAATCCTTTATAAATATTTGTCTCCACTAAGAAAGGCTGATATTTCAAAAATCAGATGGACTTTTATTTTTGTGGGTTCAGAAACAGGGAAGGAATTTGATAAATTTGATGATTGTGAAATCGACATAATGTAGAATCTGAAGATGGAAGGAGTCCTAGTAACCTTGAACAGTGTTTTTCTCTGCTGTAACAACTGTTAGACCTAAAATCCAATGTGCCTTTTCCCTTTGTGAGCTGAAGTAAGGTATCAGTATAAATAACATCTTAACACCCATTCATACTTGAAGAGAAATCGAAGCAGATTTTTCTTAAAAGCTCCATGTTTGTTTCCGTATTAGCTCATAACACTAAGGATTACTCCATCACATTGACTATTTGAACTAAGTCTCGTTTTCCACTTGTCTGCAAGTTCTCTTGGAACAATCTATTTTTGTTTGACAGGGTTTTTTTTAGTAGTTTCATCCAAGGAAGTATCCACTTCTGAGTAGCACTCCTTGTCTTCGAAGAAGCCTCTCAAACTTTACTACGCATACAAATCACCAGTGAGGATAATTATAAAATGAAGGTTTGGTACTGGGTATGTAGCATAAGGGTAGAGCATTGCCTTACCAAGTGTAAGACCCTCAGTTCAATTCCAGAGGGAGAGAAAGAGAGACTGATTCCAACGCATTGGTCAATGAGGACTAAAAGCCTTCTTTCTAACAGGCCCCATGCGACGCTGGGATGTTGGTCCTCATAGGAGTCTGAACTGGACTTTCAGCGTATTGGATTTTTCCAACATTCTGAATTTGACTTGGGTAGAACACGATACTCCCAGGATGGTGAGGCTAGAAGCCAGAAGCTAGGCAGTGGTTTACATTACACCTGCTGTCACGCACTGCATGCAAAGCCTGCGAAATGCCGGACATGTCATCACCTAGCTGGTTTTGACTGAAATCAAGACACCCATTTGTGCTGCCATTGCAAACAGAAATTGTCTCTAAGTCACTTTTTAAAGAGGCTGTATTCTCCAACTTCTCTCCACAAATCTGTTCACTTTCCTTGGCCAGCCCTGCTACTTAGCTGCTATCTTGAATTTAGCTAACCAGGCTAAATAATACAAATGTCATCTGAGAGTCTTTCAGATATTTGACCATCTTTTTTTCTGAATATACCCCATCAGGGGCTGGCAATAGGGGGGAACACGTAGAAGTCAACCTTCAGGAAAGCATGTCTAGAATGCTGTGGCTGCTGAGGTTGAGGCTGGGCCCTTGAATACCCTGAGTGATCACACCATTAGTCAAATGGATTTCTTTAACCATTCATCTACAATCTCAAAAGACCTGTTTCTCATAGCTTGTTACAGAACTATGGTGCCAGCAAGGCATGGTGGTATACACCTATAATCTAGAGTGGCCAAGGCAACAGGCTCATGAGCTCAAGGCCAGCCTGCTCTACATACAGAGACTAGTATTTTGTTTAATTTTGTTTGTTTTGGTTGGTGTGCGTGTGGTGTGTGCACATCATTGTGTGGGTACCAGTACCCATGCTCATGACCATGGAGGCCAGAACCTCAGGTATCTTCTTCTATCACTCTTCACCCTATTGCTTTGAGACAGGGTCTCTCTTTAAACCAGAAATTCCTAGTTTAGGCTGGCCAGCCAGCGATGTCTTGGGATCCATCTGTCTCTCCCTCAACACTGGGGTTACAGGCATACGCAGGTGCTCCAGAGTCAAACTCAGGTCCTCGTGCTCACAGAGAAGCACTCTTGATCACAGAGCCATCTCTCCAGCCTGAGACTCTGTTAAAAAAAAAAGATATGTTCTACATATTTATAGGAAGATACAGTACTCAAACATGGCAAAACAAGGCCTGGCGCCAGACCTATCCTCTCTGCTGGGAGAGATTGTATAAGTTGTGTAGTCTGTTTGAGCTTTGTTCCTATTAATTACAAATACAAGTTTCCAGTTCTAACTTTTCTGTCATCTCAGCATCCCTTAACCTGAAATACCTGCAGACTCGAAGCTGCTCACAGTCAATGAACCATACAGCACCATCATCTCCCAGACCCCACCCACCTCCACAGGTGCATCCTTGGGCACTGCATGTCAAGCCAAAGAAGGCATCCTTGCCACTTCTCTCATTAAGCAGAGAAGAAAACAAGGACCAAGGCAAAGAGTCAAGGCAAAGACTCCAAGGTCACCCTCTTCAAGGGCAAAATAGAAACAGAAACACAACTTTTAATTCTAACTCCAATGCTCTACCCAGGAACACTTGAACTCAAGAAGCCAGGTTTGAGAAAGCATATCAGGATGAGAAGCCACCCTCTGTGTTACTCACATGGAACTCCCCACAGATCACAAGTTGCCATCTAACCACCACAAAGCCACAGAAAGCCATGGACTCCATCTTCTCTGTGCTTTCCTGTCATGCCAGCATACAGCAAAATCTTTACAAATGCCTGGTGAATGAGAATCTGTGCCCCCTGCACGTTCTCTTACTTGACAGGCACATCTGTGGGTTTTCAGAGTCTTAGGGAATGTGGCAAGGGCTTCAGTGCCCTTCACAAATTCCTTTAGCATTTAACTCTCATAGTCGAAAGGTGCTCACAGCTTACTTGAGACTTCATCCTTAGGGCTTCATTTTTCTTCCTGTAGGACCATTACCAACCTGAGCATGGAGCATCCTAGAAGTGCTAGAAAATTAATGTCACTAGTGTGGCTCACAATCAATGATGGAGGAAGAGTTGGCGCTTTAGTACCTCGGCTCTTCACCTTCTGGGTGGGGCGATGCTAAGGTAGATGCTACCCTGTTCCAGAAGCCAAACATGGCATTGGCTCCAAAGGAATGGGAGCCAAAGACAACTGCACCTCCAAAGATCAGCCACCAGTGAGCCACAATAACAACTTCTCTGTCTTCCTCCTCTCCCTGTCTCACTTCCTTACTTCCCAACAGCATTCCCAGAACTCCCTCCCAAATAAATTCTTTGTACCAAAATCTTTATTTTTTTAGTTAGATGTGTTTCTTTTTTCTCTCATTTTTATTGGATTTTTTAATATTTCATATATAAAATCTCAATCACCTTTATATGCCTTCTCCATTGACCCCTCTCACAGTCCCCCACTGGAATTCATACATTCTTTCATGTGTGTTAATCCCTATTATGCAAATTAGTGTCCCCTGCCATTTGTCAGTGCAAGTGCATCCACTGAGCTCTAGTCAGCCTACCCAGAGTGCCTCGCTTAAAGAAGACCAGTTCTTCCGCACCCAATAGTAATCAGCTGCCAATATTTCTTCAGCTAAGATTGGGTTCTTCTGCCCATTTCCCCAGTTCCATGAAGGGCTTTTCTCTGCTTGGGTTTGCATGGGTCTTGTGCATGCTCACACCATTGTCATAGGTTCATATGAGCACGGTCCCAGGAGCTCGTAGGATTCTATTTCCATATGGTCTTGTATCTCTTCCTTGGCTCTTAGAATCTTTCTGTCTCTTCTTCTGCAATGCTCCCTGAACCCGGGGTGAGTGAAGCTTATAAAATGCCTGTCCTTGGACCCACACTCTGAAGATTTCTAATCTCCACTGTTTGGCCATTTGTGACCTTTCGAGTTCCTGGTCCTCTGTTGCATGAGGGAGCTTCCTCAACGAGAGTTAAGAGATTCATTAGTGTCCTCTTTATCCCTTGTTATATGTGGTCATGAGCCTTAGGCATACAGGTTACATTATAAATGTGTCACTTAGGCTTGGGCAATTCACAATGTCTGTGTGTGACCAATTGTGGTAGTCTGTAATAAATAGTCTTCATCTTGTACAGAAGAAGCTTATTTGATGAGTGGTGTCTGGGATATTTGTCTGTAAATATAAAATGCATATTTTGCACTTAGTAAGTAGTTACATTAGTCTAGGGATGTGACAGCCTTGGAACCTTCTGTAAGATCTATGACCTCTCCATCCATGTGTATTTGTGGCATACAAAAGTTCCCTCACATTGAGTGGGCTTCCAAATCTTTATTTAGGATGTATTTCTAGGCCATCCAAATGGAGGCTTAGGATATCCATTTGGTGGGAAATAAAGCTTTCAAGGAGCCCTCAGAAGACTCTGACATGAAACCTGAGTGTGTATCTGACTGTGTTAGTTTGGGTTTCCCCTGACAGAAGGGCCTGTGTGACGGCAGTTTGTTTGCAGGAATCAGAAGTGAAACTCCTGGGACAGGAAGAGCAAGCAACCAAATACCTGAGTCTTCATGATTCAGCTAACTGTGGCCACAGCTCCACAGGTGACCCCTGAGGTTCTAATATGGAAAAGCCTCAGAATTGTTCACTTTTCATTCATTGACACCTTCCAGAGGGAATTAACTCTTGTGCCTCCCAACAAGCCTCAGGGATCATAGAACAACACCCTTAGGCAAAGACTCCAATGTTTAGGATTCATGCCTGCAAGGGACCACAGGAACTAATGGTGTTTCACTAAATCCAAATGCTGTCTTGTTGGACTATGCTTGCTTTCCTCAACAGATAACCTGGAACCACCCTAGTTGGAAGATTGTCTCATTTGGGTTTCTTTGAAAGGTACCCCAAACTCCCTCTATTGCCAATGCAAAGCTTCCAGATAAACTAAAAATGATGTGTGGTGAAAAATGCAACCAGTAGAAGGAAAACAACTCTGAAACCTGTCTACCCCACTCATACCACAAGCCTAGCTATTTGCTCAGTGTCCATGTCAGTCCCATGCCTGCCCTGTCTTCAACACCCTTGTCTGGCCACAGAGTCTCACCCCAGAGAGAGGTGCTGTCAGGCTCGTGGGACCGCACAGGCCCTTTCTTTGATGCGTCCCTGTTCAGTGTCACTGAGACTGCTTGATTGGGGGCCCCTGAGGTCAAGACACTATCAGGAGTAAGGTTTCTTAAGTGCCATGTGTGAGACACCATCTGACACTGTTTATAGATGGATTTATCCCTTACTGACCATGGGACAGAAGTTAAAAGCATTGCTCTTGGAACTCAAATGTGTTCACTTCTGAAGTGATGTTTGAATTAGGGTTAAGCAGGGCCCAAAGTTTTGATCTTCTGATTAGAGAGGAAAAAACAAAAAAGAAAAAAGAAAAGAAGAAAGAAAGGACATGGACTAAAAAAATTTTTTTCAGAAAGGAAATCAGAATATTTTGACTAAAACCAAGATACCAGCCTGTAATTAATCTGCCGACATTGGAGTTGACTTAAATACCTACAGAAGTGTCTAACTTCTGCAGTGGCACAAATGTGATCTATTAAAATGCAACTGCCAGGTTCCAAAGTAGCTCACTGAAAGAAGTAATCTCCATCTTCATTAGGTCAGGGCAAGAAAGGGAAGCACCCATCTGATCAAAAACCAAAATGACCACAGTTGGTGTCAAGTATAAACCAAATAAAGCAGTGTGTTTTGCCTACAAGCTAGCCATTAGTGAAAGAATATTTACACAGTAAAAAGAACAACTGGCCCCAAGACTGATGTGGGAATGAGGTGTGTATTCCCTGAAAGGTTTTTGGTTCATAGCATAAAGAAACTAGCAAATAAATTGCCCATATCTTTTACTAAGCTGTGTGACAATATGCCTGTAATCTATGTGTTATGCTGTAGGGCTAACAGTCTTTAGCTGATGTATTTCTTATCTGCTATATGGCATTGCGGGAAGCAGTGGAAATTAAGATAATTAGACATGAAGAGGAACTAGGTCTTCTGATTGGGACCAAAGACTGCACAGGCTGGATAGTCAACAAGTGGAAATTGCATTTGTCAGATATGAGCTGGAGCAGACAAGCTTCTGCAGTGTAAAGATGGTCAGTGAATCAGTGATGGTCCCAAGTCAGGCCAAGACCTTGAGGCTTTGGGGATGAGGCTTTTGGGTACGAGGCCTGTAGCTTAGGAGTAGACTGTGACAGTTCTACAATGCCAGAAAAAAAAAAAAAGTTGCAAGGAAGAGCAAATGATATTCAATAGAGTTTAAGAGCTTGAATATACTCTAATGGGTTCTAGTTCTTTTTAAATTAATAAAGTCAGTTAAATATGAGTTAGCTCTCAAGCAAAACATTTAATTAAATCAAATACTTACTAGAGAAGCATTTCTTGTAGAAATTACCTAAAGGAGTCAGATCCATAGAAAATTGATGAAATTATTCTGTAATTAAAATATTCAGAAGGCAGCCAGACATGGTGGCACATGCATTTAATCCCTGCACTAAGATGCAGAGATTGAGGCCAAACTAGTCACCGGTTTACATAATGAGTTCTAGACTAACTGGAGCTACAGGGAAAACTTGTCTCAAAAAAAAAAAAAAAGTATTGCATTGATTGATATGGACTCAGGATTATTTACAGGCAATTCCACAATATCCACAATATTAAAATTTTAAAATATTTATTCGATTTGTGGAGAAGATGGGCACCCACTGCTCATGTGCAGAGCATGGAGCACAGTTCATAGGAGTTAGTTCTTTCCTTCCACCATTTATGTTTCCGCTTGGTAGCAAGTATCCTTTTACTCATTAGTCAATCTTCTCAGCCCTCAACATACATTTAGAGACAATTTGAATACAATTAAGAATACTAAGAAGTGGGGCTAGAGAGATGGCTCAGTGGTTAAGACTACTGGCTGTTCTTGTAAAAGCCCCTGGTTCAAATCCCTGCACCCACATGGCAGCTAACAACTATCAGTCCCAAGAAGATCCATGACTTCCTCTGTCCTCTGTGGGCACTGTAAAACATGTGCACTTACATACATGCCAGCATAACACTCATACACATGAAATAAGAATAAATTTAAAAATGTTTTAAATTAAAAACTTAAGAAGCAACGATGTTCTTTTTTTTTCTTTTTCAATACGCATTTAATTGAATTTTTGTGCATTTCATATAATACTTCTTGATCATATTTAGACTCCCACCCTTATCTGCATCCTCTATATGTCTTCTCCACCAGAATTAATGCATTCTGTCATGTATGTTAAAGCCTATTGAGTCAATTTTGTGCCCCTAGATGTCTCTCAGTGTGATTCATTCACTGGAGCCTGGTCAGTCTATCTAATATCACTCCCTTAAAGAAGACCAACTCTCCCTCACTCAGCATTGATCAGTTCCCACTAGTTCCTCAGCTAAGGCTGGTGCTTCTTGTCCATTTTCCCAGTTCTATACAGGTTTTTTTGTCTGGTTTGAGTTTGCATGGGTCTTGCGCACATTATTACCATTGCTGTAAATTCATATAACCAAATTCTCAGCTGCCTGGATAGCTATATTCCCTTATGGTCATTCCCGGCTCTTCTAGTCTTTCTGCCCCTCTTCCTCAATGGTCCCTGACCCTGGGTGACAGAATTTTAATATAGGAGTCCTACCCAGGGACATGCCCTCTGCAGTCTCTTATTCTCTACATCTGGGCCAGTCATGGCTTTCTATGTTAATCATCTTCTGTCACGTGAAGATGTTTTGCTGGTGAGACTTAATGCATTAGTATTCTCTGTACCCCCTGTTCTATTATGTGCCCTGAGCCTTACCTGTTACATTTTTAAGAGCCTCTGGATTAATTAGAACCATAATTTGTAAGATTAAGATATTGCTAAAGATGGCTCCATGCAGTCTTCATAAGTTATAAATTATGCTATATAAAATTTTCACCTGTTTCTTTGCCCTATACCCAAAGGACTCATCCTATTGCAGAGATACTTGTATATCCATGTTTGTTGCTTCTCTTTTCACAATAGCTAAGAAATGGAAGCAGCCTATGTGTCCCTCAACTGTAATGAAAATGTGGTATATTTTTTTTTATGAGTCAAAAGGTATAATGCTGAGTAAATATAGAACTAAAATACACTTTATATATTTTGCCTATATGATACGTATTTTTTTCCACATAAATTTATTTATTTATTTTTAACAAATCTAGACCCATGTTCCCGCTCATTCCCCCACCCCACGAGAGCTCGTGCATTCTGCCAAACATGCTTTCCATCTCTTAGTATATTTATACAATGGAGTTCTGCTCACCAGTAAAGAAAGACGAAATCATGAAATGATTTCAAGTAAATGGATGGAACTAGAAATCAAGTAAATGGATGGAACTAGAAATCAAGTAAATGGATGGAACTAGAAATCAAGTAAATGGATGGAACTAGAAATCAAGTAAATGGATGGAACTAGAAACTGTTAAAATTAGTGAAGTAGCACAGAAAAACAAATGACATATGTTTTCTCTCATTCGTGGATCTTAGCACCAAATCCTTACGTGTATGTGTGCTGATACGCACTCTGCTACAACTGCAGGCACTGGGAAAATGGAAAGGAACCAGGGTGGTAGAGGGAGAGAAGGAACCTGAGAGAGAAGAATGGTAGCAAACAGCTGTTGCTAAGGGGGAAATGGATAAAATAGAGATATTTAAATGGGAGATATTTAAATTTCCTTATATAAGGAAATTTAGGGATAAAGTGAAAGAAGGAGCTTTCAAGAGAGGTGGGACCATATGAGACGGGTATTACCAAGAGCAAATTGGGAAAAATGGGAACTTGTTAAATGGGAAAGACATGGAGAGAGGGCTAGATAAGGAGAGAGAGAGAGAGAGAGAGAGAGAGAGAGAGAGAGAGAATAAATAATGCCTAGCTAGTGTAAAAACCAGGGGGAATCATACTAAGTCTAACAACCTACTGATAGATTACACATACACTTCTACATGCATAGCTGAAGGGTACATAGAAAGAAATCATGCTAGACAGGAGAAACCCTCTTATGAGTCATTGGCCAGGGTAGTCCAAGGGACACTCAAAATTACACAGGCTATTGCCACAGCCTCAATCGGAGGCATAACATGAAGGTAAGACCCTACTGCTGAGGACAGGGCACACTTTAGAGACCAGATTTGGAGCAATGGAGCTGTAACTGACCTGGGAACCATTTCCTCTGTAGGCTAGCTCTCATAGCTTTGAGAGAACTGTGCTAGCTGCTAAGAGATAACATGACTCCAACATCAGCTTTAAGACCAAATAACCACATCAATAACAGGCACAGTATACAACATTGGTGCAATAGTCTCACTTTTATCTTGGTGGCAATCAATGTCTACCTAATTTGAAGGAAAGCACACCAATGGGAGGAGACTCATGTGTGGTACTGTAAGCATACACAGGGATGGAGGGGTTCTTGATCTTAGAGAAATCCTCAAGTCTGTCACATCCCTAGACTAATGTCACTTTTTACTAAGTGCAAAATATGCATCCTTATATTTACAGACAAATATCCCAGACACCACTCATCAAAGAAGCCTCTTTTGCACCAGATGAAGACTATTAAGAATACCACAACTGGTCACACACAGACATTGTGAATTTCTGAAGCCTAAGCAACACATCTACAATGCAGCCTCTACACCTAAGGCTCATTCAGCATATACCAAGGGACCAAGAAGACACGAATGAATCTCTTAACTCTCGTTAAGGAAGCTCCCTCATGCAACAGAGGACCCTGGTCACGAATGGCCAAACAGTGAAGATTAGGACAGGTCTCCTATAAGCTTCTCTCACCCTGGGCTCAGGGAACATTTCAGAAGAAGGGGCAGAAAGATTGTCAGAGCCAGGAAGGAAATGCATGACCATATGGAAACAGAATCCTACATGCTCCTGGGATCCTGCTCATATGAACCTACAGCAATGGTGTCAGCATACACAAGACCCATGCAAACCCAAGCAGAGAAAAACCCATCATGAAACTGGGGAAATAGGCAGCAGAGCCCAATCCTAGCGTTGGGTGAGGAAGAGCTGATCTTCTTAAAGCGAGGCACTCTGGATAGGCTGACTAGAGCTCAGTGGATGCACTTGCACTGAGGTATGTCCTGGGACACTAACTCGACACAACAGGTCCTAACATAAGTGACACAGTGTAGGCACATCAGTGGGGAATTGTGGGGAGTGCCAATAGGGGAGAGGGTATAAAAGTGATTAAGATTCATTGAGATGCTCTGAATGAAATACACAAAAATTCAATAAATACATTTTTAAGTTTCTATCTGTTTTATGCTCTGGAAATAAAAACTGAAGTTTCCATTATTCATGTAAATATTCAGTAAATACATGATGGACATTTCATTCCATATAGATTGGGTGAAGAATATGGTCCAAGTGAGATAGGTGATAAGGATGATATGCATTCAGCATAACAGAAAGGACTAAAATTGATCGCCTTTCAGATCTGAAAGCAATGCCTATGGCTTCATACAAAGAAAATTGTGGCTGTAGATTTTGACAGCTATTAGGACTACATTCACCGTATGTCACAAGGAAGCCATCCATTCTTCAGCTGTGTGGTCAACAGCTAGCACTACAAGCCCTGCGCAGGATTTAACACTTCCAATCCCATCTTTCACCTTCAAGACAGAGTTGACGATAAGTCTTCAATGTCCTGACCTTCAGAGGGTGTCTCACAGGATCCCAGCAGGACTGAGTGAGCCTCAGATACTGCAGTGGTACCTGCTGGTTCACAGAGTCTGGGCCAGCTTTGCTTCTCCCTCTAACTCCACCTCTCCATTTGTTTTCTGAGGTCACCTTCCAAAAAAAGCAACCTCCCAGCCCCAAGGTCTCACTTTGGTGAGTGAGCGCTGAAGAGAAAGAAAACAAGTTAATTCTATAAAAGCTTTTTATCATAAATTCCTGGTGATATCATCACAACCCAAAGCCAGGACTCTTCAGAAACATCCATGGCAGGTTGATCACCCCCTGAATTTTCTGCCCCTGTCCTTAGAGGATTTCATTATGTAGAACAGGTTGATCTCCAACTCACTATGGAGCCCAGCTTAGCCTTGAGATCTTCCTGCCTCCACCTCCTGAATATTGAGATTACAGGTGTTCACCACCATACCTGGACTATGACCATTGTGTGGAAAATAGGTAAACTTAAAATTATATTCTAAAAAATGTTTCCCCAAATTGATATGATTTCCAATAGTACCAAGTAGTAAAGAGGACGGTCCCGTGGTTCCTTCCGTACTGGCCTCTTTCCCATCTGATCTTCATGTGACTGCTTTTCCCTATTACCATATTTAACACCCACGAATGGCTTGAGTTCAGCCTTTCAGAAATATCAGTACTTACACAAGCTAACATTTACTGAAAGCTTATAAGTGCTTCATGCCAATGAAGTGACTTAAGCTTTATAACAGCCCCTTGTCGCCATCCCTGTTATTTTCAGCTTTATTACAATATAATTGCCAATAAAATTATATATGGTTGATGTATTTAGCATGCTGTTTTATTATATATACACTGTGAAATGATTACTACAATCAAGCAAATGAAGATAGCCATGACTGTGCACACAGTACCTTTTATGTGTATGGTGAGTAGATTTAAGCTCTGCTGTTAGCAGGTTTTATGTAACAAGACAGTATTAACTGTAGTCACCATGCCAGTCTACCTTTTTACTCCTTCACTGCCATTTCCAAATCTCCCCCATCTCAGGCCCTGGCAACCACCTTTCTAATCTCTGCTTCTGTAAGTTTGACATTTTCAATCCATAGTACGTGAGATCACGAGGGATTTGCCTTCCTGTTTGTGACTTACCTCACTTAGGTAATGTCCTCTAGGTTCAACTATGCTGTTCTGCATGGTAGAAGATTCTTCTTTTTCAAGTCTAAGTAATAATCTAGTTTTGTTTTGGGGGTGTTATGTATGTGTGTGTGTGTGTGTGTGTGTGTGTGTGTACACATACATCCATTTTTAGGTCAGTATCATGCTGCTTTGATCCCTATAACTCTTTATATAAGATCATGCCTTTTACAGAAACCAAATTTATTTCCTCCTTCTAATTTGGATGCCTTTTTTTCTTTTTCCTGTGTAACTTGCTTCGACTAGGACTTCCAGTTCATACTGAGTAAAACTGACAAGACTGAGTACCCTTCTCCTGTTTCTGAGCTCAGAGGGAAAGCTTTTCAGTTTGCCCTTTGTATTATGGTATAGCTATGGCTTTGTCAGATATGGCCTTTACTGTGTTGAGATATGCTCCTCTTGTATGTAATATGAAAGTATTTATGATAAAGGATGTTTAATTTTATCAAATGACTTTTTTTTTAAATTAGTTTTTATTGATGCTTTGTGCATTTCATACATTTTTTCCAATTCAGTTCAGGCTTATTTCCCTTTCCCTCCCCCCCCACCCCCACCCCATCCCAGATCATGCATTCTGCCATAACTGTCCTGCATCTTTCTCTGTTTTTTTTTTTTCATTTTTAGCTATAAGTGATAATCCATGAGTACAAGCATCCTTCATGCAAAACCTATCTGCAGGCTGTTGTGCCCAAACACCTTCAGCCCCACCATCCAGTGGGGGGTGACAGGTTGTTTGTTCAATCAAGTTGATCAAATGAGTGTCCAGACTACATTGCTGTAGTTTCACCATTCACCCCAATCGCAGCCCTTACATTCTACCAAGCCCCCTCTTCCGCAGGTTGTTCCCTAGGCTTAGAAAAGGGGCACAGGTGGATGAGAGGTAAAACAGTCCACTCTCTCTGGAGCTGTTGACTTGGACTCTGGTCAATTCTGGCTGTTTCCTTTCATGGGCTGACAGTTTGTCCAGGAATAACCTTTCGATCCTACTAATGAAGAACAAGCAATTAGATATATAGGTATTTAAGCAGCACTAATAATTATGGTAGGTTACTTTAGCATAGACACATGTTTGGATATGTTAATCCATGAATTACAATTTTCCCCCCCTGTTAAATATGACAGGGTCTTACTGTGGCTTATAACATCTCCTAACCTGTAGAGGATGTAAGCTTGTGGCATCAGCCATGGGTTATTTCTCCAAGGGGAGAGCCAATAGCCCGTCAGCACCAGCTACACCTCACTTGCCTGGAAATACTGTGCAGCAGAGGCAGCCATGTGCCTGTATATCCCAAATCTAATTGGCTATTGGCTCTCCCCTTGGAGAAATAATCAAATGACTTTTCTACATATGTTGAGATGATCCTATGATGTTTAACCATTTATTCAGGTAACATGGCACATTCCATTTATTGATTTGTGCATGGACCACCTCACATACCAGGGATAAATCTCACTCGATCGTGGTACATGAATTTTTAAATGAATCTGTATTTGTCAAGGTTCTTTGGAACTCAAAGGAGCTAGCCTGGACATGTCTGGAACCTGGATCCACTAGGAAAAGTCTGGAGCCTCAGGATGTAAGGAATGGACCTGGAGCCTAGATTAGAGGGGCATAGCCAGGCCTCACTAGAGCCAATTCCGTGCTGCAGTACACAAAGAGATCTTCCCCTCACTCTCCTTCTATGAAGAAAGGGCCGGGTGAGTAACAACAGGCACATAAACCTGCTTCCCACCTCTCAATGCACAATTTCTTTTGTTAAATTATATTTGTTCATCACAGTGCACATGGAGGCCAGAGGACTAGTCGGAGGGGTAGTTTCCTTCTGCTTGCAGGTTTGGGGGATCCAACTAAGGTTGCCAAGTTTGGTGGCAAGCACCTTTACCCCTGAGCTAACTTGCTGCCCCACAATGCATATTTTCTTATCTTGAGCTCCACTCATGTGCAATAATCTCTCATTTGAATTTCTTGGCTTTTTTCTTCAATATATCTTTTTATTGAATTTCTGTGCAGTTCATACAATATGTCTTAATCACATTTAGATCATCCTACTCTGTTTTTGAGGGTATTTTGTATGTGAATTATTTTTTTTTCTTTCTTTCTTTCTTTTTTGCTTGTGTATCTATATGTATGGTATGCATGCATATGTGTAGGGATGTTTACCTAGGCAGGGGGTATACATGTGGAATATGTGTGGTGTGTGTATGTTTGTGCCTGTGTGCTTTTGTGTATGTGAGAGCCCAATGCTGATGCTGGGAGTCTTCCCCAATTGCTCTCTACCTTCTCACTGAAGCAGCGTCCCTCAGTTGAACACAGAGCTTGCTGAAATAGCTGTCCCAACTACCCTGCTTGCTCAGTGATCCCCTGTCTCTGCTTCTGAGTAAGCAATGGAATTACAAATGGGCTGCCAAGTGTGTTTGGAGGATCTGAACTCATGTTGTCATGCTTTCACAGCAAGGATTTCATCCACTGAGCCAGCTATCTTTCCAGTCCTTGGATAAGTCATGAAAATTAATTGCTTTTTCTTAAATAATCACTAGAAACTCCTATTGAGCTATCTTTACAGCTATTGAGCTAACATTATAGCTTCCAGCATCCCTGATTAACAGATGAGGAAACTGAGAAGCAATTCTTTGTCCACAGACACCCATCTCCCAGTCAGAATGGGCATGAAAACTGCAGGAGTCTATCCAAATGACCCCTTCCCAGGTAATGCTGTGTTAAAGGAACGCCAAACACCACAGAAGGCTCAAGGCCCTCAGATTATGGCTTTATTCTTCCAGAGGACAAAGGAAATAAAACAAGTCAAGGCAATGTGGAAAGGAGACAGCTCATGGGCTGAGTGACAATCTATAAGCCATGGTGATTCCAAGTCTGTGTGACTAGTTCTTTTGTTATCAGTGTATTTAAAACAGGCAGAAAGTGTGTACAGTGGCACCCAGCCTGGTTCATTCTAATGTCTTCAGCCATATGTCATTAACACTCAGTACAGCCACTCCCAGCCTAAGGTCCTCCAACAACAGCTGAAATAACTGCTCTAACTCAAGCCTTGGCGCTGGTCGCAAGGCTACTCAGCTATGGGGTATGTTGGAACATTACAAAGACAGGCAATTCGAGGGCAAAATCTACCTGCTCAGAAAATGTTTTCTCTCATACACATACTCTAGATTTAAATACATATTACACACACACACACATACACATATATATATATATATATATATATATATATATATATATATATATATATATGAATGCATATATAACAGGAAAGTAGACAGGAATTGTGGTAAAGGGATCTAATGTCAAATGGGAAGGAGGAAAGAACTAGAAAGAGTACAGGGGGAAAGAGAAAGACAAAATAGCCCATGCTTTCTCTCACATGCAGAAGCTAGATTTCTGTGTGTATATGTTCATATATGAGGCATGAAAGCAGAAGAGGACTATCTAGCAGAAGAAATGGGTCCAGTGAGGAGAGGGAGGATGGAGGAAGCTTTCTTTCTGTGCTGAACAGGACCACACGGCCCTGCTCAGGGGAAGGGGAACACAGTGCCCACTTTGCGGACACTGTGGGGAACTGACCCCTTGGCACAGAGGTCAGTCAGTTACTTCTGTAACCCAACCTGAGAGGTACCTCTACCTCAGGCCCTTAGCCTAGGACAACAAGACATATTTCCCACTCTTGGCCATGACTTCCCACCTGCCCAGAGACTGTTGAACCCTGGACAGGAATTTCCAGGCTGATGGCTGTTGGCCTGTCTTCAGCCTATGTCTACTCACAGCACCAGCTACTCAGATTGGTGGTCTGCAAGGGGACCTTTTTCCAACCCACTGCCCACCTGAATGAAATGCAGGCCTACCTTGGCCTGTATGTGTGCAATAATTAATGAAAAATGACGGCCAGGAATTCCATGGTGATGTTACTTGGAAATTCACATTTATTCCTTGCTCTAGCCTTTTTATAAACCAAATGATGTCAGTTCCCAGAGCCAATCATCGGGCCCCCAACTCTGCACCACTGCACACCGTTGCCCCACCCAGCATCACACACCTAGGCCACGTTGTTTGCTCCTCCTTGGGGCAGAGTGCCCTGAGGGATGCTAGCTGCGAACTAGCACCCAATTCAAACTGGATCTTCCTACATGAGGAGCAATGAGAAGAGGCTGTCAGGGGCAAGGGGGGGTTGTAATATGAGCAAATTATAATATATATATATTCACAAACTCATTACTTTGTATGATAAATAAATTTTTTTTTATTTATTTATTTTTTGGTATTTTTGAGACAGGGTCTCCCTTTAGTCCCAGCTGGCCTGGAGCTCACTATGTAGACCAAGCTGGCCTTGAACTCACAGAGATCTGCCTGACTCTGCCTAACAAAGTGCTGAGATTAAAGGTGTATGCCACCATGCCCGGCTAAAATATTTTAATGTCAACCTGATCCAACACCAGAATTCACTTCCTATCTGTCCAGTCAAGGCAAAAGCCCACTCGTGTCTTTGTAAGAAGCAAATGTCCTTTATGCAAAGCATTGTCATTTTACACTCACACCAAATTACATAGATAAGTATATATATGGTATTTATCAAAATATAATAGAAAAATCTCAATTACCATCATGCTGGCATTGAAAGATGTATCTGGGAAATTTTTCAATCTCAACTTGTGTTCTCATCAGAGTTCTGTTGCTGTGATCAAAACACTCTGACCAAAATCAAAAAGGGGAAGAAAGGGTTGATTTTATCTTATAATTCTCAGGTCACAATCCATCGCTGAGGGAGGTCAGGGCAGGAACTCAAGGTAGAAACTAAAGCCTAGACCATGGAAGAATGCTGTTTATTGCCTTGCTTCTCTGGCCAGTGCTCAACCTGCTTCCTAATACAACCAGGACCACCTCCCTGGGGTAGCACTGCCCACATTAAGCTGGGCCCTCTTGTGTCACTCAACTATCAAGAAAATGCCTCATCAGCATAGTCACAGGCCTGTCTGATAAAGAAAGCTCACCAACTGAGGCACGTGTTTCCAGGTGTGTCAAATTGACAGCTGAAGCTTTCCAGCAAAATTTGCTTTGAGATTAGCCAAAAAGGAGACTAATTTGTTATTCATTGCTTACCTATTCACTTCCTTGTAATTGTTAATGACAGCCTGCTTTTCCTCACAAAAGGAGAGCAGAATTTGTCTGTATAATTGAGAGGGTTTAGATTGTTTCTAGATCAACTTCTGTTGGTTCATAACTGTATCAACACACACACACACACACACACACACGCGCGCGCGCACACACACACACACACACACACACACACAAATGCAGGGTTCTCGATGTGAAGAGGCAATTCCAGTAATGAACAGAAAGTGGAAAGAGAGCAGGGGAAGACTAGACCATGCATTAACAGTTTCCCTCTTTAAAGAACAATAGTTGTTCCAGCATTGTTGGGTGGAGATATCACTGGCGATGGAATGTTTTTAAGGGAGAAATAAATTCAAAACACACATCTAACCTCAGCACAGTCTACTAACTTGTTACAATGTGGAGTCAAAAAATGACAGAGAACCTCAGTCATTGAAATGTTTTCTGTCTTATTAGTCACTTCTATGTGGTCTTCCATATCCACATGGGTTATTATCTGTACCTAATATAAACAATGAACTACAAGCTCTTTATCTAGGCAAGACAAGTAATCAAGCCCCCAGATTAAAATTCTCCCACTTATGGGGCTGGAGAGATGGCTCAGTGGTTAAGAGCACTGACTGCTCTTGCAGAGGACCCGGGTTCGATTCCCAGCACCCACATGGTGGCTAAGAACCATCTTTAACTACAGTTCCAGGGGAATCTGACGCCCTCTTCTGACTTCCACAGCATTGCATGACACGGGTGCACCAACCTACATGCAAACAGTACACTCATACACATAAAAAGTAATAACTAAAATAAAATAAATAAAATAAAATTCTCCCACTTAAACACCACTTTCCCCATCATTCCACAAACAGGAGTGAACTACATCTCAGTGTAGGGTCTGTGCATGTCCTCACGCACCTGCCATTATTCAGCTCTCAGTAAATGGACAAGCCACAGAGCATGACATTTTATCACTGTGAAGACTGAGTTGTTTCTCTTTGTTTAATCCCAAGAACAGGGTAATTTCATAAACAAGTCTGGCTAGAAACACATGCAAAATTCCAATCAACACCTGCCTTTGAAAATTCAAGGGTCTCTTGTTAACAGTTCAACCTGCAGGATATCAGGTTCCCACTTACCTTTGTGAGCATAAGCAATTAGTTGGAAAGACAGCCCTTCAGGACTCCTCTCCTGCCAGATTCTAGGAAGCACAGTGTAGATCGCTCCTAACTTTGTTCTTAAAGGCCACAGAAAAGACTCCTATTGCACCTTCAAAGGGTCTGTGGTGATGAAGTTTCACTAAAAATGTATTATTTACTCAATAAAATACTTTAAAACACTAGAAATTGAATCTAGTGCCTTGAATATTCTTTTTTTGCCTTGAATATTCTACGTAACTGGTGTATGCAAAGCCTTCTTCCTACTTTATACTTAAGACAAAGTCTTACTAAGTGTGAGTAGGCCAAGTTGGACCTAAACAAACTTGTGATCTTCACAGGGTGAGGACAATTCACTTTTTCCTTTCTCTCTTTACCTTTGAATTATAGTAGAAGATATTTTCCTGATATCATGGCCATAACCAAAGAATGATGCTAATTCTTATGTAGTAACACCTTATATCTATATAGTATGCCTGGATCCCAAAAGCTCAAAGCATTTCCATGAAGCACTAACACTGTTCTCCGCAAACTAGATTAAGGCATATGTGTAATCTTGGTGTGCAAAGTAGGAAAACTGAGACACCCAGAGTTTAAGCCAAGGCTGATTGCTTTTTCCAACTGAATAAGATATACTCACTTACTGGCCTGTCCTCTCCTATTAAGATTCTAATACACAAATGAAGAGTAATCATGGTTACCTAAGGCAGGAAGAAAGATTTCACTCTTACCATCTTATAACAATGCACACTGTTTTCTGACCTTTAAAAAATGCCCACCCAGGGTAAAACCAACTGTCCTCATTCAATTTGAGACCCGATCCATAAGTGGGGGTGGGGGAGGGGACCCTACCTGCTACTGTGAGTCCAGCTAACAATCCAGGTCTAGGGAGGTCTTAGGCCAAGGTGGAGAATTTAGTACTGACTTTTAATGTTTGATAAAGCAGCACACTGCCTTCTAAATATCTATGCTTTTACTCATAGACAAAAAAGCTTCTTCCAGCCTTCATCAGAGAAGCCTCTCTCTACAATGAGCAGTGGTAAATGAAGAGACTCATGGATGCCTAAGACGCAGAGAATAAGTGATGACTGTGGGCTCAGCCCTGAACAAGACAACATGACTTGCTCCAAGCCTTGGCAAACACTGTGGAAGAAGGGGTGGAAAGTATGTAAGAGAAAGCAGGAAGATGGGGGGTCAAAGGTTACAAAATGCCATTCTCTAAACTCGAATCAACTATCACAATTATAAATTCATAACAACTCTAATGACCTGCACTGGAGTTAGGTCAAGGAACAGGGAGGACCTTCCCCCTTTAACCTGTGAACTATTATCCTTCGTTGTCTACCCACTGCTAAGCACCCCAGGCTCCACCAGATAGTGGATAGCTCCAAACTCATGGACACACGCAACCCTGCTTAATCTCAGTGGGTCACAAAACAAAATGAATGGTCGTGAATGGGAGAGAGAGATGTGTGGGAAGTAGAAGTCAGTAGGCATGTTAAGGGTGAGAGTAGTCCATATGTACTATGTACATGTGTCAAATTGTCTAAAAACAGATTTAATTAGTAAAAAAATATGTGCCTGCCCACCTCCATTTCTAGACAAGACGATTAGAACTTGGAGGCTCACTATTAACAAGCTAAGAGTTAGCAAAAGTGGCAGAGTTCAACACAGGAGTATTACCTCCAGCCTAGCTATGGAAGGATATGAAGACCCAAGAGCAATTAAAATTCAGGCACCATGTCAGACAGTACTCCACAACTCTCATCATTTCCTGCAGCAATCTAACAGGAACAGAATCTTCAGTTTACAGGTGGGGACTGAGAGCTTCGGAGAGTAAGTGACTTATACAAGGGCCCCAGCCAGGAAGTGGCAAACTCTAGGTGGTCTCAAAAAGGAAGCAATTTAATGTTCCTAAAAACCCTTGGGGGGGGAGGGGGAAACCTGCCTTTGATTCCGAGTAAGGCAAAATGAAGGGTCCCATGTAAAATGACCTTGTGTGCATATATTAGGTCAAACCACAAGAAATTGCTGATAGTGAACTGCTTTCAACCCCCAAGATGGATATGTCCTAGTGGATTCAGACAAATGCTGTCAGGGTATTTCCCATGTGCTTGAGGGAAATGCCTCAAAAAGTATGCATACCAAGGGTAAGGTCAAGAGCTGCCTTTGAAAACACCACAGAGGGCTTTAGATGAAAGAGGCCAGCAGATCCACAATTGTAATTCAAAAGTGTACCAGTTCATAATAAGCTTAGTGAGAAAGGGTGTGTTCCCACCACTGGAGAAGAAACTTTTTTTTTTCCCAAGCCCTTCTAGGATTTTGCCCCTCCCATTCATCCTTTCTGATCAAATTCATCCTTTAGGTAAACAAAGGAGGAATTAGAGACCTTTAATTGGCTTTGGGGAAGGAATGGTAATCTGAGATGCCCAGGCAGGAACTATCTTGTGTCTTGTGGGAGAGAAGCAGGGAGAGAAAGGGAAATATTTGCAGCTTGACAGGGTGTTCCCAGCCAAAGAGGACAGCATTCAAGAAGAGACAAGAGTGTTAAGTCATTCTCCAGAATTTGGCTGTGAACTACTGACATATCATTTGAATCTCTTCTTCCCCACACGCTCTGAATGTGTAAAGTGGAGAACTTCGGGGGCCTAGACCAGTCTAGACCAGTGGCCTTCATACTTCAGCATGTGTCAGGTTAGAGGACCAGCTTCTTAAGATTCACATTGCTAGGCTTACCCCCAGAGATTCTGAGTGGGTAGGTCTGTGTAGGTCCTAAGGATTTATATTCCAACAAATTCCCAGGTAACGCCGATGCTGCTGGCCATGAAGCAAGCTATAAAATCCACTAACCTCGCTTCCAGCTGTGTGCAGCTGCATTGTATTTTCCTGCCTGCCGTGCAATGCAATTACCTGGGCCATGTCTAGAGAAAGAGATTGTGATGGGTTCTCTAATTCTGGCTCTGGTATAAACTAAGTTACAAACAACTGATTACATTGGGTTAGTATTAATGACAGTGAACAGTTACTGACTAGCTGGTATATGTCAAGCATATGTCAAGTGTCTATATTATCTTTGAGGTATATGTACTATTATTATGCCTATTCTATAAATGTAGACTCTGAACCTCAATAGATTAAGCCCATGGTCACATGTCCAGGAACTGGATAACTAGAACTAAAACCCATGACTCTCTGACTTACTCCCTGTGCATTGTTCTTCCTGAAGTCCACAAACAGTAGATCGGGGAAAGAGAGAGCTACCTTCAGTGCTCTGGGATAAATGAATAATGGGTGGGTGGGAAGTCATAGCTCTTTCTTTACTCTGTTTATGTCCTCTCTAGGCAAACTCAACATTTCCCTTTAGCCCTCTTCTCTTCTCTCCCTGCCTGCTAATTGTGAGGAAATGCTTAATATGTTAATGTGCCAAGAAGTGTCCTGCTACCGGAGACTGTATCAGACTTACTTATCTTTTCCTGTTGAAACAAACACTCATTTTCTCCGTGGGAAGATCATCCAATGCTTGGGGATTCTGACAGAGGAAATGCTATGGTTTGGGGCTCAAAGGGAGTTGATTGCAAGGGATGGGATCTGTTGCCCAGAAAAAGCCTCTAGGTTTTATGACACTAAATTCTTGCATTGTTTGCCTTGCTTCTTTGATGTTAGTGGTAGGGGAAAGGTAGAAGAATGGAACTACTGAGACACTTATCTAAACAGAGGGTTATCTCCATTGTTACATTTCTAGTGTTGGTAAGCTACTTCATGGTCTCATAACTTGCTCTTTCACCTTGAAACTTCCATCTTCAAGACCTGGCTTTCAAGAAGATTTCCCAAGACATTTCCCCATGTTTAGAGTTCTTCCCCTACATGAGAAGATGCCGAGCCATTTCCGAGAAACTGATATTCACCGTACAAAGTTCTGATGTCACCTCAGGGACCCTATCACTGACTAGTCACCGTGTTTAGAAAAGTGATCATTTTATTCTTCCTCTGTCCTAACTCTCCCCTTGACGTTGCTGGACTAGAGGATGTATGCACGTGTCACATATGTGCCTTCACAGGTGTGTACCCTACTTCCCTCATGAGTAAGCAGGTAATGTTTCGACAAAAAGTAATCGCCCTTCAATCTGACAGCTGCAAACTTGTTCAGCTATTTCCACATATATCACCAACCTTCTTTGTTTATGACATGACAACAAAAGCCCTAAGCATTTTTAGTTTCCCTTCTGTTGCTGTGATAAACATAGATCAAAACAAACTTTGAGAGGAAAGATTTATCTGGCTTACAGGTCACAGTCCCTCATCACATGAAGCTAAGGCAGGAACTGAAGGCAGGCACCTGGAAGTAGGAACTGAAAAAGGGCCAAGACGAATGGTGCTTGCTGGCTGGCTTCCCCTGACCTCATCATCTACTTGTTTTATACAGTCCGGGCCCAACTGACAAAGGAGGGCACCACCCACAGTGAGCTAGGCCCTCCTATATCAACCATCAATCAAGAAAATGTCCCACAGACAGGCTCAGAAGCCAGTCTGACAGAGAGAATTTCTCAGTTGAGGTTCCATATTCCCAGGTATGTCCAGTTTGTATAAAATTGACAGAAACTAACCAGCACACTAAGTAAAATGAGCTTATAAAGAGAAAGATTTACTTTGGCTCCCAGTTTTGCACACTGAAGTCTACTCCTTTGGAGCTGTGATGAGAGCACATGGCAAAGAAAAACTACTCCTGTCTAAAAGAGAGCAACAAGGAGGCTAGGATCCCCAATTCCCAATGGCCTAAAGAGTCTCACTAGGTTCCACCACCTTCTAATAGTGACACTCTGGGAGCCAAATCTCCACATGGGCCTTCGAGAGATATTCAAGATCCAAATTATGGCACTCATTGATTCAAAAATGTATCTAGACAAGTTTTCTACAAATATATATATATATATATATACATATAATTATATATATATATATATATATGTAATGATTTGAATGAGAAGTGTCCCCAGTAGGCTCAAATACATTTGGTGGTGCTTTGGCAGAGGCCATGGAACCTTCAGAAGCTGTGGCCTTCCTAGAAGAAGCACATCACTTGGGGCAGGCTTTGAGAGTTTATCACCCTGGGCAGGTGAGCCTGGACTGCATTAGAAAGTAGATGAGCAAGCCAGGAGGAACAAGCCAGTAAGTTCCTCCGATGTCTTTGTTTTGGTTCCTGCCTGCAAGGTCCTGCCTTGAATTCCTAATAAAGCCAAATAATATCTTCTATAAGTTGCCTTAGTCATGGTGTTTTATCACAGCCACCAGAAAAGTAACTAAGACACCATGTAAAACAAAGAATCATAAAATTGTCTGTAATATCGAGATAACAGAAACAATTGAAGATAATGAATCATCAGTAAAGAACTATTTAAATAACTCAATGGAACAAAGTGGAGTAGCATATGGTCATTAAGAGAAATGAGACAGGAAACAAATCACTAAATGTGCTTTTAGAAAAACAAAGAAGAAAATATAGGCTATTAATTTTGGGGGTAGAAAAGTATAGTATAGAAGCATCTGACGGGAGCTGGAGGGATGGCTCAGCAGTTAATTAGCTGCTAATTAGAGGAACCGGGTTTGATTCCCAGCACCCACATGGTGGCTAACAACTGTCCATAACTCTGGTTCCAGGGGATCCAACACTCTCTTCTGACCCCATACATTTCAGGACACTGGTCCACAAACATACATGCAGATAATACACTCATACACCTAAATAAAATACATTTAAAAATTTTTTAAATAAGTATCTGTGCTGGATAGCTTTAGTGACAACTTAACACACCTGGATTGAGGGAGCCTCAATTGGGGAATTGGCTCCATTGGATTGGCCTGTGGCCACATCTGTGGAGTACTGTTTTGATTGTCAGGCAATGTGGGAGGGCCCAGCCCACAATGAGTGGTGCCACCCTAGGCAGGTTGTTGTGTACTATATAAGAAGGCAGGCTGGGCATGAGCCAGGGGAGCAAGCAAGCAAACAGCATTCCTCCATGGCCTTCAGCTCCTGCCTCCAGGTTCCTGCCCTGAGTTCCTGCCTTGGGCTCCCTAAGTGATGAACTGTGACCCAGGAGATGTAAGCTGAATAAACCCTTTCCTCCCCAAGTTGGTGTCAGTAGAGTGTTTTGTCACAGCAATGGAAGACAAACTACAACAGTTATTTGGTACCAGAGAGTGGGCTGTTGGCTGTGAAGAACATGACCATGTGGATGTTTGGAGAAATGTGGAAGACTTTGGAACTTTGGGCTAGAAAAGCTGTTGACTACTATATGCAGAGCTTAAGGGGCCATTCTAATAGAAGCCTGGAAGAAAGCATTGCTGCAGAAAATGTAGTTCCAGAGGAAAATAAAGACTTAGGCAGCAACTGGGATATTTTGATAGAGTCTGGCAGCATTTTGCCCACAGCCCAAATGATTGCCTGATGCTAAGTTGAAAAGCAATGGATTAATGTCTTTGGCAGAGGATATTTCAAGACAGCCTAATGTAGAAATGGTGGCATGGCTCTTATTGGTGAATATTGTACAGATCTACAGTGAAGAAGAGCAGATGGGGCAAAAGAAATGCAGAATGTACGTTTGGACCTGAAAAATGCACTAGGAAGATTAAAGGTGGGGCCAAGGCATGTGAAGGAGAGGCTCCTTTTGATAAGGAGACTAAAGTGATTAAGGAGAGGCCTAGCTATTTACAAGTAAACAATGGAAAAAGTGAGATTAAAGTGTTTAAGGAGAGGCCTCGAGATTTACAAGTAAACAACAGAAACAGTACCTTCAGGGCAAGACCACACCCAGCTAAGCCTCCTACAAGTCCAGGGCAGAGAAAAGTTGCAAATGTGGTTAAAGTAGGAGAGAGTCCATCCCTAACTTGCAGCCAAATTAGGCAATTTCATTCACATGGTGCTGGCTTTAGAGGCACGAAGGATGCAAGAGTGAAGGGGTTATCAGTTCTTCCTCCGCAGTTTCAGAGAGCCACAGATGCCAGGCAGAGTGCAGTAGGGGCGTCCCTGAATAAAGAAGGCCCTGATAGGCCATTGCTTGAAGCTGTGAATGTGAAACCTGGTTGGCAGTGGAGACCCCAAGAAGACATTTGAGATGCCAGAGCTGTGAGATATTCACCAAGGAGAGCTACATACAGGGTGTGGTACCAGCCTAAGGAAGAGATCCATGTTGCACGAAATCCTGGAAGAGCTGAGCCATCTCAGCCCTTTGGAAGTAAATTCCCAGAAGTCTCACATGGAGCTACTGGACTTGGTGTTTGCCCTGCTGGTTTTCAGTCTTGTTTTGGTCCAGTATTTCCTCACTATGCCTCTATTCCTCCCTTTTGGAATGGGAATGTGTATTCAGTTCCACTGTATGTTGGGAGTATGTAATTTGCCTTTTGATTTTAGGAACTTACAATTAAGAGATTGGCCTGTCTCAGAAGAGATTTTGGACTACAGACTTTTGAATAGAATTGAGACTGGTAAAGACAATGGGGACTTTTAAGGTTGGACTAAATGCATTTTGCATTTTATATAGTCAGGAGCCTATGGGGGCCAGGGAGTGGAATGTGGTGGTTTGAATGAGTGTCCCCCATAGGCTTTAAGTATTCAGACAATTTGTCTCCAGTTGGTGGCACTGTTCTTAGAGGTCTTAGAAGGTGTGGCCCTGCTGGAGGAAATACATCACTGGGGTTGGGCTTAGTGAGTTTAACAAGCCTTGTGGTGTCCAGACTCACTCTCTCTCTCTGCTTCCTGTGCTGATTTCGAGATGTGACCCTCGGCTTGCTGCTCCAGCCCCGGCCACCATGCTTCCCACCACAATGGGCTCTAATTCTCTGGAACCATCAATCGTAAGCTCAAATAAACTCTTCCTTTTATAAGTTCCCTTGCTCATGGTGGTTTTATCACAGCAACAGAAAAGTGACTAATACAGTATCTAATGAAAATAGAGTAATTTTCCATAAAACCTCTGTAAGGAATCATAAGTAATAATCTTGCCAGTCACTTCGAACAGGCATTAGATCACAAGTCCTAAGTAAAAGTTGAGCATCCCTAATCCAAAAATCTAAACTTGAAAGTGCTCTGAAGTTCAAAACTTTTGTAAAATTTTTATTGAATTTTTGAGTATTTCACACAGAACATCACAATCATCTCTATAGCCTCTTCCCTCATTGGTGCTCCCCCACAACTCCCCACCCAGTGGAATTCAGACATTCTTCATCTGAGTTAAGACCCATTGTGCCAAGCTAGTTATCCCTGGATGCCCCTCATTGCAAGTTCATCCACTAGGTTCTAGTCAGCCCATCTAGAGTCTCTCCCCTTAAGAAGATCAATTCTTGCTCATACAGCAGTAATCAGCTACCAATAATTCTTTGATTAACACTGCAGTTTGCTGCCCATTTCCATAGTTCTGTGCTGGGTTTTTGTCTGCTTGACTTTGCATGGGTCTTGAGCATGTTGACACCATTACTGTAGGTTCATATGAGCAAGTCCCAGGAACCCTTAGGACTCTATTTCCATATGATCATGCACTTCTTCCCTGCATCTTACAATCTTTCTCCTCCCTCTTCTGCAATGATCCCTGAGGCCTGGGTTGGGGGGAGTTTAATATAGGAGTCCTATCCAAGGACCCCCACTCTACAGACTCCCATGCTCTTCGTTTTGGCCATTTGTGACCTTTTGTGTTTCTTGCCCTCTGTTGCATGAGGAAGCTTCATTAATAAGAGTTGGGAGATATGTTAATGTTCTCGTTACCCCTTGTTCTATGTTCTATGAGCCTTAGATATAAAGCTTGCCTCACATGTATGGCATTTAGGCCTAGGAAATTCACAGTGTTTATGTATAATTACTTACAGAAGTCCATAATAATCTCCATCTATAGAAAAAGAAGCTTCTAAAAAAAAAAAAAAGGAAAGGAAAAAGAAACTTCTTTGAAGTGTGGTGACTAGGATTCTTGTCTGTATACGTTTTGCACATAGTAAGAAATTGTATTTATCTAGGGATGTAACAGCCTTGACATTTTCTCTAAGATCTAGGACTTCTCCAGCCACGTGTATTTGGCTATGTTTACAGTACCACACATGAGTTTCCTTTAATTAGTTAGCTTTTGATTTACCCCCAAGATAAAAGTGCCACTACTGCACCAATGTCCTTTGCTGTGCCATTGATGTGGTTATTAGGCCTTAAAGCCAGGGTTCAACCATCAATTGATGCTTGCATAGTGCTCTCCTTATGAATTTTTTTAATATCAATGTTATAGTTAAAAATCATATTTTATAGCATTTCATTTTTCAATTTTTAAATTAGGAATGCTCAGCCAGTAATATCTAGGGAAGTATTGCAAAATCTGAAAAACTCAAAAGCAAAAGTGTCACTTCTGATCCCGTTTTAGATAAGGTACACTTAACCTTACAGGTGACATTTGCTTGGCCTTGCTAAGAGGCCTTGAGTTTGAATGTGGACACTGTTCCAGGTAGCCTAAAATAGATTCAAAAAGGGAAATGAAGTTATATGGAGCAAATCTTTTGTTTACCATTGCCTGCTTCCTGCCACACATGGAACTCCTTGAGGCTCTCACAGTTCCCAGCAACTGTCATTCCAGTTGCACCTGAGAAAATCTGATTCTGTGGGTCTCAGAAGACTGCCAAGTTTTTCCAATGTCCAAGTTAAAATCCCTTAGTTGACTGCAAGGAACAGTTTGTACATGGATGTGTCTACAAACCATTTTTCCAAATAATCTAAATTATACATCACAAATCAAATCCTCTCTGGTTCTAAGCTATATTCAATTTCTAACATTTAATTCTGATAAAAATGAAGATAGCATCAGTTGCAGACAACACTATGTATTGGTGTAATAATTCACAGCAAGCCAAGTATCTGATGCTTGCACACCTCTTTCAGATAGAAAGCCCATGTCTGAAGGAGGATGGGAAGAAGGTCCCCAAGACAATGAGAAGGGGAATTTGTATAAACCCTCCACTGCCAGACTGGAAAGTCTGTTTCCTTCAGCCAATCAGATCCTAAGGAAGCAAAAAGAAAATTCAGATACATCAAACAAACCCAAGTCAAGGGACATTCTACAAAATAACTGGCCTGTGTTCATCAAAAATATGAAGGTTAAGATCCAAGGAACTATTCCAGTTTAAAAACCAGACTGAAAGCATGCCAGCTGGATGCAACATGCAGTTCAGGGTTTTCTGCTCAAAAGGATTGGAACTATAGGGGACGTGAACGAGAGCTGAGAATGGTATACTGGTAATGTGGCAATGTTAGAATGGCACTATACTTACATAGGAGGCATGCCCTTACTGTTGGAGAAGTTTCACTGAAACATTTAAAGGTAAAAAATCATCAGGTCTAGGGCTGGCTGGCTCAGTGGCTAAGAGCACTAACTGCTCTTGCAGAGAAGCCCGGTTCGATATCCAGCACCCATATGGCAGCTGAAAACCGTCAGTATCTCCAGTTCTAGGGGAATCCAAAACCTTCTTCTAACCATCACGGGCATTGCACGACATGGGTGTACTTACACAGATACAGGCAATATACTCATACACATGAAATAAATATAATTAAAAAAATCATCAGGTCTACAGTTTAAACAGCTCTAGGGGAAAATATAGATGAAATATATATTCATGCACTGCATATATGAAGTGAATACATATGAAATAAAGAGAGAAAATAAGAACAGGAAGAACTGGTAAAATACTGTGTACAAATTGTTAAGTATATAAAGGAACTGTATGAGTCTTATGAGTTTTCTATGAGTTTGAAATTATAACCAAACTTTTAAAAAAGATATTCCTCCATGTTATAATAATTCGCACTCATGTGGTAAGGTTCTGAGTCATGTGGTCTTGGAACCTAACCCACTTTTCTTAAAAACAGTTGCCACTTAAAGAAACAATCAAACAATGCTCAGGTCTCCAGGACAGGAGACTGACCTCTTGAAAGGGGTCCTCCTCTGGCCCTCCTCTGCTGGTATGGTTCCTAACAGGGGTGGGATGAAACTGGCCATTTCTGAAGGGCCCTCTTTCGTAGTGTTCTAAACAGAGACTGCTCATTTTGAAAGCATGAGTAGTACTCGACATTTTCACTCAGAACACTGGCTGGCCTGTTTAATTTGGCTCTCCTTTAGTTGTACTCTGCTATGCTTGGATAACTGTGTGGATCTATTTACAGCTTTCCCTGTTGTCTGAGAATGTAGCTTTGACTTAGTGTCTTAAGCCATTTCCAACATGGATACTAAGAACTTCTTTCTGTTCCCTAGGTCCGCTCTCAGACCCCTCCCCTCCATTCCTCCGAAGGTCATCTGTGCCATGGGACTTAGGCTGGTGCTCCTCGTCCCAGGCTCCTCAAAGAGACTGCCTTGCGTCTCCTTCCTTTCAGCAGCTAGCGTGGTAAAATGCTTGACACAACTCTTCTCAGGCTTGTCTGTGGGCCAAAATCAACATGCAATACGTACTTCTGAGCTTTATAGAGCTGACCCCAAAATATCTGTTTACCCAGATGTTGACATTCTCATGAGTAATGGGGGCAAAGCTCCTGGGACACACTGTTGGTGGCAGAGCAGAATTCAGAATTCCACCCTGAATTATGGAGCTGGCAAAGAGACAGAGATCATCAATTCTAACCATCTCATTTTAGGATAAGGAAAACGGGGGCTCCAATGGTGAATAACCTGCCTAATGAAGCTGGGATTAGAATCCAGGTCCACTGCCTGCCAGAACAGTGTTTCTGGACTCTACTAAAGGAATGAGTATTCTTGGGTGAAATGGCTCAGGAGCCTGAGTTCTTAGGTGGGGAAGGGGGAAGGCAGCCTCCCCAGTACATACTTTCGGATTAGGGACGACAACATCTCCAAATCCCTTTTTCGGAGTCCTACATGAAGAAACCTCAAATCCAGGATTCCAGCCAAAAACAATGATTCTCAAGTTCCTATGAAATCCTGGATGGATGTTTAACTAGGCAGTGTGCTCATTGACTCCCGTGGCAGATGCTAGCCTCAACAGAACTCCAGGGCTGACACTTCAAAGGGATGGGATGTGAGTACAAGAGGCTGAGTCACCTGCAGTAGGCCATTGGCTACTATCAACAGGATGAAGAGCACAAGGGAACAGAGGGCAGGTCTGAAAGGGAGCACAACAGAACGAAGCCATCCCACCAAGCTCAGCCACATGCTCCTCACAGCTTATAGAAAAGCTCACTGAAAATCTTACAAAGAAGTTTCGGAAAAGTATATAGGAAAACTATTCTCTCTTCCTTCTCTCAAGCCCGATACAAATAAGCCAAACAAAACTATTAACTCACGCATTTGTGCACTCCCTTGCATATTCATTGGCAGAATGAATGTTACTAATTTCTACTTTGAATAGGTGTCACATTGGGATTAAGGCGAGGTCTTACTCACTTGGAACTCACAGTCCTAATCTCCATAATATATAAAGAGCTACCACAAACAAGAAGATAAAGGCAACCCCATCAAGCTGTAACCAAAAGATGTAATTTTCTTTGACAGAAAGAAGTTCACAGGAAAGGAAATGCAAAGGCTGGTTGAGTGTATGAGAGGGCTATCACCAGATATTAGACATCAAATTAGAGAGGTCACTCATAAGCATCATATCCACTTAAATTTAAAATGCTGGAAATATCAGTGTGTAAAGGCTATAGAGAGGCTGTCACCTTCGAACACTCCAAGCGAGGGAAGTATAAATTGAGATACAATATTGAAAAAGTTATCAAATTTTTTAATGTATACACCCTTTGACACTAAATTTCTACTTGCAAAAATTCACCTGGAGTGGTCATTAAATCCCTTTCTTTTTTTTAAATTTTATTTATTTCTGTATGTGTATGAATGTACTGTCTGCATGCAGGTCTGTGCACCCGTGTCATGCAATGCCGCGGTGGTCAGAAGAGGGTCTCGGATTCCCCTGGAACTGGAGTTCTCCTGGAATTGGAGTTTCAGACGGTTCTCGGCCGCCATGTGGGTGCTGGGGATCGAACCCGGGTCCTCTGTAAGAGTGGTCGGCGCTCTTAACCGCTAGGCCATCTCTCCAGCCCTCAATCCCTTTCTTATCCCACAGGATTACTCTCCCCTTCTAGTGACAGGAATAAGAACTACGCAGGGGCATCATCCAGCTCCCCGCCTCTAGGCCACACTAGAAGGATGCATGTGTCCAGGACTGGCTGATAGAACTGTTACACCCCTTTGCCGTAATAACTGATTCAGGGACAGGAAAAATTGTTGTCCTTCTTCTAATGGACTTGCAGTCTTGAGAATGGAAGTGCAAAGATCCTGTAGCCATTTGCTATTCACAAAGGAAGGCCTGAAAAATGGAGCAACCTATAGCAGAGGGAAGGAACATGTTCCTATGATACGTCAAAACCTTTGCATGCTGATCCTAAAGCCAGATCCATCCTCTCAACTATTAAATTTGTCTTTTGCTTAAACTACTGGTTGACTTTTCTGTTAATTATAATCAAAAGACTCAAACAGAAGCACTCACCTACAGAGGGACTAATGTGTACTATGGATATTATAACCACACTAACATGAGGAAGGTATCAACAGCTCTCTGAGTGTTGTCCAGCAGAAGAACCATCTAAATGATTCTCATTCATCACGCCATGATGCAGAATACAAGGATTTTTATTACTGAAAAAAGGAAAGTCACAATATAAAATGTATATATGAATTCATTGTGTGAAAAGGCATGTATGTTTATACTCAAGTTCACTCAGCCCTGAATGAATACAGTAGTAAGTGCATCTGCATCTGAATGTGAAGACGCACAAATATGCACATGTATATACATACACACATGTACATATGATTTTAAATGTGTAGATATCAAACAAAAGATGGAGAATGTACATGCTCAACAATGGTCACTTCTACAAAGAAGAGACCAAAATAAAAGGGAAGAGAAGGGGAGATGACAGAGGCCATATGGTTTTTATTCTTTTTCCTATATCATTTTATGGGTTTATTGTTTTCAGGGAATAAAAACAAAAGAAGAATCTAAACACAAACAAAGCTTATGCAAAAGCAGCTGACGATGGCTAAGAATGTTGAAGTGTTTTAGGGTAAGTTCTTCCAAAGCCAACCCTGAAAGGAAACTATCACGAGTAGTCTATTTGAAGGTGATTCCAGGAAACACTGGTAGGAAAGTGAAGAAGAGCCACAGGATAGGAAGGAAGGAAACAAAGCTGTGTCAAGCCTGAATTAGTACAGAGAGCAAGCGGAGCTTAATCCTGCTGGGAACTGCATGAACCAGCATTTTACCCAACATGTGACTCAGAGTGATCCGAAAGGAGGAGAGAGTTGTGTTGTTTATACATCTATTCCTAAACACTGTTCGTGAGGGGTGCTTTAACAGGTCACAACCAACCTTGTTCTTCAGTCTTCCCCATACAGGGACACAGTGAGCTCTGCTAGTAGCAGGCAGCATTAGGCAGTTTAAGGCAGCAACACTTGGGGTCTGGTCCAATGTATGCAAAAATGTTGTGTGGAGGGAATGTGCATAGGGCACACAGGTCACCAGCTGTGTGTTCTTCCAGGACTGGTGAGCTCAGTGTCCATGGGGAACAGATGGTGTTGGGAGAAGGATCTTGGGAAGAGCAGCGGGAGGGTAGGGGGGCTAGTACAGATGTTTTCTCCCATATTAAGAACTTCTGACAATGGGAAGCTCTGAGCATGTGAAGAAGACTGATAAGATCTGTGCTTTAGAAATGCACTACCATGAAGCCGGGCATGGTGGTACACACCTTTAGTCCTAGCACTTGGGAGGAAGAGGCAGGCGGATCTTCGTGAGTTCAAGGCCAGCCTGGTCTACAGAGCAAATTCCAGGACAGGGAGATCCTGTCTCAAAAAGACAAAGAAAAAAAGAAAAGAAAAGAGAAAAGAAGAAAAGAAATTCATTCACTACAGTGAACAACAGATCTACTTATATTCCACTCATTGATGTGTGAAGCTCCACTATTGTGGGTATCAGATGTGGTGCTTTTCAGCAAATGTCTCCTGAGCACCCACTGTGAGTATCCCTGAGGCCCTAGGAATACATTTTCAGGAATTCTTTTTTCCCCCCGTATTGGTGATTGAATCTAGGGCCTTGTGCATGCCAGGTAAACATTCTTCCACTGAGCTGTATCCTGGGCCCTGTTCTCAGTAATTTCTAACCACAGAGTTAGCAAGTATGTTTTCTTTTTAACTTCTTGACTTATTTTTATTTTATATATATATGCATGTTTTGCCTCCATATATGTAAATGTCTCATGCATGCCAAGGCAGAAGAGGGCATTGGATTCTCTGGAACTGGAATTTTCAGATGGTTGTTAGCTGCCCTGTGGGTACTAGGAATCCAACCCAGTTTCTCTGAAAAAGCAATCATTGCTCTTTACTGTTGAGCCATCTCTCTAGCCCAAGATAGGTTTGTTTCTTAATGAAATACAGAAAACTCCATATTCTTCCTGTGATTTCTCTCTTGGGGAAAATATAGAAAAGGCTCAAAGGTTAAGAGCACTTGCTGCTAGTCTAGAAGATCTGAATTCAGTTCCCAGCACCCACATCACACAGCTCACAACTGCCTGATATTCCAGATCCAAGTGATCTGATACTCTTTTCCATCCTCAACAGACACCTGCACACATGTGGCACATGTGCACATCCATGTATACATAAATGAAATTCCTTTAAATCTTTAAAAAAAACTGAATTAGGACACAAACTGGATGACAACTATGAAGCTTTCCCCTTTTCCCCCATCTTGAACTTAGAATTTTCAAGTACTGAGGTAAAAAGATGAATATGAGCTGGCCAATCTCCACTTATTGTTTATCTTACTGGATCCTTTTTCTCCCCTTTGCCTTTGTGGTGCCCCCAAAATACTGAACTCTTTTGCTGTGGGGGTTTCGGGTTGGCCTTTGACAACTTGAAGCACTGGGGGGAGCTTGGAGGACAGGAAGAGGGGAGTGGCTCAGACGACTGTTTCTCCTGCTTACCCTGTGCCCACCCACTTCCCTCTCTATTTCCTCACCTCCCACGGTGGTCCTTCTTACAGAGTTCCAAGCACACATCCAAAGAACCTTGGAGAATGCTACATTGCCTTTGCCCTTGGTTTCCTGCATCTGTCCCTAGGTATCTTCACTACCTTCTTGGTTTCCTCATCCCTTCTTTGAGAGCTTGGAGCTTTCCTTCATTAATCTCTACCATCCACTCCTTGAGCATTCAGCTTCCTGCATAAACTATAGCTTCCACAGAGAATAAAAGACCACTTCGGAGCTCACTTGGTTAGACTTCCTGATCAACTGAATGTATGCATGGGAAGTTGAAGAGAGAGAAAGAAGGCTCCTTAGTTTCTTGCTGGAATAGCAAAGAAGAACTGGGAGTGTCAGAATGAGCCGGAATCTCATAGAAATAAGGAAGCTGAGCTGTGGTACCAGTCAACAGTAAGTGGACTCACTCAGCTGGGGCAACCTTCTGAACTCAAGTAGTCCTGAGATACATTTTCTGGAATAGAGGACTTAGAGTGAAGGATGAGAGAAAAGTTGGAGTTATAGATAGATTTAGAAGAATTGAAAGACTATACTTTCAGGGATCATTTCTATAGTATGTTACTAGAAGAATTGAAAGTCATTACACCTGGAGATCAAGGATGCAGCTGGAGGAGCACTTAGCTAGCACAAAGAGCTAGGCTTTCCCCCAGAAGCATGCAAGTAAAGAGGGAAGGGTGGGAGGGGGGAGGATCGAAGGTAGTGGGAGGGGGAGAAAGATAGGAATAAAAAGAAGGAAAGAAGGAAGGGAGGGAGGGGGAGGGGGAAGGGAGAGAAGGGAAGGGAAGGGAAGAAGGGAAGGGAAGGGAAAGAGGGAGGGAAGGGAAGGGAAGGGAGGGAAAGAGGGAGGGAGATAGCAAAAGTGGGGAAGGAAGGAGTGAGAAGGAGGGAAGATGACCTTGGGCAAAACTTGGCACCTACACTTCCACCTTTTTCTGACTCTGCATCCCCCTCACCCCACACCATTCCTTCTAGCCCATTTCCCACATCACACCTAAGGTTACCCTTCCAGTACAATATCCCACACTTTCAACCCTTGCCTCTCACAGTCATTAATTGTCTAGTTTTATGCCTCGGAGGCCTGTATACTTTTCCCAAAACAACAGTGATCTCCTCTGGCAAAGCATTCCACTTGATGAACAAATGAACCCACATGTCCTTGTGAGTCCTCAAAGGACAAAGGCTGGACCAGTTATTGAACAATAGCTGATGTTGTTTTTCAAAACAGGATTCTCTTCCTCCTGAGGAAGAGAAAACTGTCTTGACAGTTTTCCAAGGATGGATTAGCCATATGAGATTCACACATCCATGTGCATCCATTTTACTCCAAGATTTGAGAAAGGATAATTTTTGATAAAACATGACAATATTATGGAAAGGATGCAAAATTCTTTTTTTAGACTTTTTTTATTTGACCAGTAAGTACACATAGGCAATAAACATAAAGTGTCCATATAAACCCAATTAGTTAACATCTGAGTCCAGTTTGTACAACCTAGGGTCCCCAAGTCCAACTGAAGAGGTTTGCTTACACAAACATGTTGATCAAATAAGAAGAAAAAAATCCAGTCTGTTTTTGCTGTGATCTCCCATTTCATGCCCCCTCCTTGGCCCTTACAATCTGATGTGCCAACCTCTTCTTTTAGAGTCCCTGGACTTTGGAGGGGAGGGTATGGGAGAGTGAGAGATGGAAGATCCAGTTTTGTCTTTTTCTCTGAGGTGACATGTCAAACTCTTGGGACTGTCCATGCTCTGTTTACAACAGACTGGTCGGTCGCCTAACAGTGTCCTTTTACTTCTAGTAATAAAAGACAAATAGCAACAAATATTAAAGATTATAACATTACTCTATGAAGCTTTACTACAGACTTCTTATGCTATAGTTTTATATGCCAAAGAAGATGTAGTACAGTAGTGGCAGCCTGATAAATGTATACCTGGAAAGAAAAAAATATCCCAATTCAGTCTATGGCCAGCTCCCTGGCGGGGTATGATACACATGTGACACTGTAGCCTTGGTGTCTCCTGATATCAGGACTCAATCAACTGCATTAGAAAGCTATTGGCATCCCTTTGTCAAAGAGTCATAGGATGCAAATTTCTTAGCAAGTTTTAAAGTAAAACTGAAGCCTCCAAAGGATTCTTTGTCCAAAGGCTGACAGTGAATTTGACCTGGTGAAACTACTCAATGGGAAAGTCAGGCCAAGCAAAGTAAGTGGCTCTCACAGGACTAAGCGAAAGGCAGGAATTTCTGAACATTGAAAGACAAATATTTTGGAGCCAGCAAATCTTATGATACATCCATAAATCATGCCTCCAAGGCCCACCCAGACACCATTGTCAGTGCCTGTACTTTAAGTGACAGTTTTTTGCTTAGCTGCCTTCCTTAACTTTGGAACCCGGTCTATAAAATACCTTTCAAATGACTAAATCCATCCTCTGAAAGCCTTCTTCAGGTTTTTCTGTTAGACATTGTTTTAAGAATAACACATCTGCTTTCTTCCTGGGGAGGATAGATCCTGATTCCAGAAGTGTCTGCCAATGAGCAAAAAGAACGTATACATCCAACTTCTTGAAACGTTTGGCACCTGCCACAATCACCAATAAATACAAAGTAGACAACTTGACATTTCCTCAAACAAGACTCTACCTCTCAGAGAACATTTGTCCTTACTTGAAAACTGATAAAATGCCTAGCTGATACAATGAGAAAACACTTTTTTTTTTTGTCTAACTGGAATCACAAAAAGAAAGAACTGCTTACTTGGGCACCTATTTAAGCCATTCTACTATTTGTAAGTATTATAGACCTGTTCAAATGGCTTCAGTGATTACTGTCTGTAGTCCCCTATTGGAAGAATTTTAACACAGTCTCAACACTTGATTTTCTGAAATATACCTGCCCCCCCCCAAAAAAAAGAGCCCTGAGGTCCTCTCAGGCACTGTATAGGAAAGGACACTGTGGAAATAGTGTCATCCTTTTCTACTTTGTGAAAACACAGTTGTCAGTTCCACCCTCAGAAACAATTCCACTTATAAACAATTTAATAGAGGTTTCCTGTCTCCTCCTTTCCCCTTTAACGTGGAGCCTTCCTCCGTCGTTTCCAGGGGAGACCTTCGCTTCCCCATTAAGACTGCACTCCCACAAACCCTCCTCCTCCTTTCCATTAGAGAGCTGCCAAGTTCTTCCAAAAGGAGGGTGGGATAGAGCACAGCCTCTACCACTTTCCCAATTCATCCAGCACCCCTCAAAGGGCTGAAGTCTGGGCCTCAACAGTCTCTGAGCATATTCATTCCGGTTCAGCCACTTGGGGATCCAGTAAGCCTTCCTGATAGCCTGGGAAGATAACCATCCCTTGGAACGTTTTTCTATAAGAAAAATGTCTCCACAGTTCCAAAGGACTTTTGGAACAGAACATTTTCACATGATAGAATGTGATCTACACAGTGTGTTAGAGACTGACACATGGTTTCCATGGACCCACAAGACTTCATGGGAGTTTCCTAGGAATGTCACCAAAAATTAATCTAGGAACCTTTGGGAAGGGCTGTACAGACCATCTACTTGCCTAAAGCATTATTAGGAAAGTAAAGGCCAACAGTTCATTCTTCGAATGTGATTTTTTTGTTGTTGTTATTTTATAAAGCATCAGAAATAGTCATATTGGAAGAAATTACAATTGCCTTGGATTTCTTTTATTTATTTCATGTCTTGGTGCTATTTTACATTCTATATGAGAAAACCAAGCTTAAAGCTTTTTAACAATACTAAACAGGCTTTTGGTGGAGAAAAAGATCAACAGTTGTGCCAACACTAGCGTTGGCTTTGGCATCGCCTAGCTAATGTTGGGTAGCTATTTTCTCATGAGTCAGGTTTGCCTAAGGATTTCCTCCAGCTTAACATTGCATGATTCACATCATTTCTCCCCTGAGCTCATGCATGGTTCTCCCATGGGACATTCTCTCCCTGGATTAAGGATCAATATACTTCCTTGCTTAGCTATAAACAGCCTCCTACTTTCACATATTGACTTCCCCAGAACCTAACAAAGCAACAGTTAATATCACACCTCAGTAGACGCAATCTACAGTTCAGCATTCAGCACATATCATCAGCAAACCACCCTGAGACTACTCAAGACATAATGCTCAGATTCAAAATATTCCAAGTTAGTAATGAATACTAACTGGGTACCAAACAGTAGGAAGAATTTGCCCAATTCACCACAATTCAGTAAGTGTTAATGTTGACATACCCTTTATTTTAAGAAACAGGTAGCAAGACATCTTAGGTTCTAAAAATGGAAAAGTCAGAGTCGGCAACCTCTGTCAGTTGATATAAAGAAATAAAAAAGTTAATGCTTTTTGCACAGCCATGTGCACACAAACACACATGCAATCACTGACCCTCCACTGTGTTTCAAAGGTCTCTTTTCAATAGTCAAAGACCATTGAGCACTAATCAAGCCTTACTTTATAGGGAAACTTTAATTCCAGGGAAGTTTCGATAAAACTGCCTGCTAAGTCAAAACAGTTTTCAGGAGCATTGAACTCAGATAAAAACTGATCCGCTAATTATGGCCTATGGCCTGGGGGTCAAAATGGCTTGCAACCTGTTTGTGTGTCTGTGTAGACAGAAAAAAATCCTGTTCTTGACATCTCCCAAGAGCTGGAGTAGAGTAGCACTTATTTACTTGTTTACATACTGCCTATGGCCACTTCATACTGTACAGAACAGTATAACAGGTATAACCAAGGTTGTATGGCCCATAAAATTAAACTATTAACTCTCGGGCCATTTATAGGGAAAGTGCCAACAAAAAAGAGTAAAACTGCGCCTGCCACTTAGTAGCTCTTTGCCCTTGTGTCTCCCTCTGTGAAGTCAGTTGTTTTCTCTCTCTGAATGAAGACTATGGAGATCTTGCTTACAGGTGTCAGATGGTGCTTGAACCAACATATGCTGGTTCTTTATTCATGTCCCCCTTCCCATGTCTTTCTCTGTGTAGTTATCCATGGCATCAGGCCAGCACATGTTGGCCAAGTTCTGACTTACTACAAGGGCAATCACATCATATATTTATTACCAGCACCCACGCTAGGCTTCTGAGCCTATTTGAGTAAATGTTAGCTTTGCCTAGTACCTAGCCTTCCTTTCCTTTCAGCAGGGATGAAAGTTAATATGAATGAATTTGAATTCCCTACTTTTGCTGTTCTCCTGGAAAACTCTTGACCAAAGGAGGGTGGGTTTTAGTTGTAAAACCGATAAACCAGATAAAAATAAGTCAATAAACTTTCAGAGTTAGAGGGTCTGGACATCCTTTTCCACGGAAGTTGGAATTATTTATTCAACATGCAATCAGTGAAACTACTAACAGCTCCCACAAAGAGAACCCAAATCCCAAAGTCCTTAGAGACCTCTCTGTATTCTCTGGAAATCTCTGCCCCTTCATTCAAAACTTATTTTACCACTAAGTCAACTCAAGGGAGAAAATGATACTCGCAAGCCAGCCGAGCAGATGATTCCTACCTCAGAAGGAAACCATGATATTTAGAAAAATTAAAGTAGAATCTGGGTGTTTTCTGCCTAGCTGGGAGGGATACCTTCTTGCTGAATGAACTTTGGAAGACCTATGTTCAGCCGCTTTGGTGCCCAAGAAGCTTTGTGACCCTGCCTATCTGGCTCCCTAGACCTCAATCACCTTATCAGAGTACAGAACGAAGTGATTTTTAGCCCCAGGATTATAAAGCATGACAAGAGATGACTTGTCTAACATATTATGAGCCTATGCACAATGCCAGAACAAAATAATTCTCAACAATGGTTCATTCTTCATTGCAGGCCTACATTCCAAACTGAACAAGGGTTCAAGGCTGCTGCTCTGCTGTCTGTCAGCACCAGGAAGTACACCTAGATAGGGTGATATTTCTAGCTTCACCTTTTAGGTGAAAATATTGATTATGTCATCCTGAAATAGTGATATGAAAGTGTTCTTTTCTGAATGAAAGGTATAAACTGAAAGACGAGAGGAGTTACCTAACTGGTTACTGTTAGGTCTGGGCTTCCCAGAATCCCAAGGGGCATACAAACGCCCACTTCCTCCAGAGGCTGTCAATCTTCTGACCTCTCCCTCTGTACCTGAGGCCCTGCCCCATGGCTATAAATGGGTGGGCCCCAGTCGCCATCTTGCCCCTGCCTTTGGTTCCACCATGTGTCTGCAGGCAGCCCACTCTGGCAGCCCACATGGAAGTAAATTATGCTCCTGGAGTGACTTAAGCTTCACGCGCCTTTTATCTGGGGGTTGGTGCCTTTTTATAAACTAATAGCTCAGCTGACAGCTTTGTTATACAAAAGTTGCCAGTGCTATCAAGGGCTGTGAAATCAGAATCATCTTAAAAACTTTTTAATGAAATGAAACCTACTTTGTACATTTAAGCACACAGTTGGCTCATTGGATTCTCACAACCAAACACAGCCTCATAGCCAGCACCTAAGTTGTGAATCGCAAAACAAACAGCATATCTAGAAGCTCCTTAGTCATTCTTTCCTCTGCTCACTGCTCCTGGCTTCTAATAGCACAAATCAACTATGTGGATTTGGATGTTTGGAGCACTTAGCATGTGATCTCTTATGGCTAGCTTCTTTGTTCATTGCTCTGTTTATAACATTCACCTACATTGATTCATGTCACTTAAAATTAGATCATTCATCACCCATATAGTATAGCACCCCATTTTGTAAACATGTTACAATTTACTCTTTTGTCGATGGATACATGGGTACTTCCAGTTTACAGATCTTTGAACATTCTTCATGTCTTTTGGCAACTATTTCATAAATTTCTGTTGAGAGAGCACGTGTAAGTAACCTACATGAGCCTTCATGTAGCTTATGCTCAGCCTTAGGAGATACACCAAGCATTTCTCCAAAAGTCTCTATGAACATTTATTTGTAGCAGTGGTGTGCCTTCCAATTGTCCCACACTGATATGGTTTGATAGTACTCCCCATTGTTCATGTGTTAGATCTTGATTCCCCAGTACAGACATGTTAGCAATGAATTGAAGTGGTGAAGAGGACAGTAGGTCTGTTATCTTCATCGTGAAATCCTTAGGGAGCAGTTTGGCCCCTCTTGCCTGCTTGATCCCCATCTTCCCTCCCACTGTCCTGCAATGCCTTCTATGAGGCTGTGAGGAGGCAACAATGCCGACTCCTCGACCTTGTTAGTCCCCAGAACAATAAGCATAATAAAGTTGTGATCAGTATACCTTGCTCAGTCTCAAGTATTCTGTTATAGCACCCCAAAGCAGACTAAAAGATATCCTTATAACATTTATCCTCCAGATTTTTCATTGGCATTGTTCTGATGGATGACTGCTTACATTTCCCTTTAATTCTCTAGACACGAATTACTCCATTGTAAAAGAAGTGAAGACAAAAAAGATAGAATTGAAGGCACATCACAAAGGCCCCACGAGAAACACGACGGCCTTGACTGTGTACCATTACAGTAAAAGTATTATCATCAAATGCACGTAGAACTCGCTTGAGTGATCACTGACTCAGTCTTCCCTTTCCGTGTTGTATTTAACTTAAAGTTTTCCAATAGGTTCTTGGTTTCCCATCATCCTGCATTTTGACCCCAGAATTGCATTTTCTTCCCAGTGCTGCCTGGGTCTCCCAAGAGAGCCTTAATGAAATTTGGGATATTGGCAAGGAACAAGTGGGAGAAACAGGAGAAGACTGGGCTCTGGACCCAGTAACAATCAGTAAACATCAGTGTGTACTCCAGAATGGAAAAGAGTGCACAGGAGAGGCCTGGCAGTTCTCAACACATCCCATCCACAGGGACCACATCACCATTAGATACATGGTAATAGAAATACCTTGCTTTTGCACAGCTTTGTCCAATTTATAAAATGCTCTGGGAATCTATGGAACACCTACAGAAGAAGCTAGTCCTGTGAAAGCAGCCTACCAAAGGGGCTGCTGCATAGCTGGCATCACACCAGAGTGTGTACTATGGCAGTCAGATAGACACTACTCTCTGTAAAGGGAGGCTTGTGACAGTGGCAGGGGGGGTCTCACACTTTCTCCAGCTTGTGTGTCTATGTCAAGCATTTGACTTCCCCCATAAAACTTTCCATGCTATATCCATCCCCGGCTCCCACATACAGAACAACTATAGTTTTCTTTTGAATGGAGCCTGAACTTTGTACCTCCTAACAATAACCAAGACTTATCAAGCACCTACTCCATGTCAGGCAATGTATATTTGTTTCTTGGTTTTGGTTTTGTTTGCTTGTTTTTGAGAGAGGGTCTACCTGGAGCCCCAGCTGACCTAGAACTCATCATGTAGACAAGACTGGCCTCAATCTCACAGAGAGGGATGAGATTAAAGGTATGCACTATATGCCTGGCCCGGAAAAAGTGTTAAATCCATTATATGCATTGTTTATTTTAATTTGGTTTGATCTCCTGAATTGAGAGCCACAAAGTAGACAATTCAAGGATTCACAGCCCCAGTGTGAATCCACATCATGGCTACTGATACTTACTACTCCACAGCTCCAACATTTTCCCTATATCAAACAGGAGTGTTCATAATTATTTGATGCATTCATGGTTAATGGTCACATTATCAACTACTAATAACTTATGAGAATGTAAAACTATGTAATTCATGGTTAATAGAGACAGCATGGGTTCTTGCAGCCCATTATGGCCTCCTAGGTGTACATATTAATGGTTGACATCAGGATAAATATGTATTCATCATCACCTCCCAGCCCTGATGTCACTATTTCTCACTTTGCTTTCCACTTGGTCCATTCTCTGGTCTCACCCAACACTAATCCATTTTCCATACTTGGAGAGAGATTTCAAAATTGGAGTGCTTTATTCTCTAACTTAAAGCTACCCTTTGACTGTTCCCTGGCTCTTAAAGTAAGATCCAAATGCTTGACAACCACAGGAACCTGAGTTGTCTGGCTTTCACCTGTTTCATTTGCTTCATCTCTGCCTATCCGGGGTGTCCATCACGCCAGCCTTCTTTCAGTTCCTCATGAACACTAAGCATTCAACCCTAGCCACATCATCCCTACATGGCCACTTTTCCTACAAAACTAACTCAGCACCTCCCCAGTAAAACCTAATGATTTTAACACACTCCTGGGGCCTCAAATTTGATTTCTGTAAGAATCACTGTCCAGTCCTCAAATGTGAGTTTAACCCAGGTCACCCTAACACACTCACCCGATGACTACTTTTCACACTGACCATAGCCACCTATTTGTGTATCTCTTTGAGCATCTTTTTACCAGTCTACCATGAGCCTAGCTTACAATGGGCTCTAAAGATTGAATTAACTGAATAATTTGGTTTTGTTCATTCGATGAAGATGATTTCTTCCAATCAAATAAAAGCAGACCTACATGCTATCCTCAACCACCTAAGATAAGCCAGCCTTTTTTTTTAGAACAAAAGAAAGCTACACTCTATAAAACAAATTAGTTAATTCCACTTAGCCAACAAGTAGATACAGGGTTAGGAGTCACAGTCTACAATACTTTCTTTTTTAAAAATTTTTATTTTATTTATTTACTTACTTATTTGTTATTTATTTATTTATGTGTATGAATGTACTGTCTGCATGTAGGTTTGTGCACCGTGTCGTGCAATGCCGCGGAGGTCAGAAGAGGGTGTCGGATTCCCCTGGAACTGGAGTTCTCCTGGAATTGGAGTTACAGACGGTTCTCAGCCACCATGTGGGTGCTGGGGATCAAACCCGGATCCTCTGCAAGAGCAGTTGGCGCTCTTAACCGCTAGGCCATCTCTCCAGCCCTACAATACTTTCTTTCCAAGGCATGTTCAGAATTCATGGCTGACCAAAGAGGCTTCTATTTTCTCAAGCTGCTTTTGAGGCTTAAATGTTAGCAAAGAAAGAGAAGAAAATTCAGTGGCTTAAATGTTAGCAAAGAAAGAAAAGAAAATTCAGGCACTCCCATAGAAATCTGTTTTCCTAGTTGTATTTTACATGGCTTCAGAAGGCCCCAGAAGGAACTTAGGGACAAGATCACAGGCTCACAGCCATGTGTCACTTTAAGCTCCATGGAGGCTCACAGGAGATTCAAGGTTGTGCTTCCGTGCATGGTCCTTTTGGGGCTGCTGAACTTGTACTTGTGGTTCATTCTCACTCTTAAACTTTGCATGTAACCTTATAAAAACACTGTAATCTCAAGATTTTTAAATCTCTGTTGCTTAAAGGCATTTGGCGTGCTAAAGCAGAAAAGCCTGGGAGATTTCTGATCATTTATAAGCAGTTTACACCCTGGTTCTAAGTGGCTTCACAACTTTAAATAAGGCCTGCAGCAGCTCCAAAATATGGCACCTAGTCAGTTCTTCAGAACCTTCAAGATGAAATAGGAAATCATTAAGAAATTCACAACTGGGGCTGGAGAGATGGCCTAGCTGTTAAGAGTGCCGACCGCTTTTACAGAGGACCCGGGTTCGATCCCCAGCACCCACATGGTGGCCGAGAACCGTCTGTAACTCCAATTCCAGGAGAACTCCAGTTCCAGGGGAATCCGACACACTCTTCTGACCTCCATGGCATTGCATGACATGGGTGCACAAACCTTCATGCAGACAGTACATTCATACACGTACAGAAATAAATAAAATTAAAAAAAAAAGAAAAAGAGATTCACAGCCATGGGGTTAGAGAGATGGCTCAACGGTTAAGAGCACTGGCTGTTCTTGCAGAGGAATTGGGTTCAGTTCTCAGCACACACATGGTAGCTAATAACCATCTCTAACTCCAATTCCAGGGTATCCAACACCCTCTTTTGACCTCTATGGGCATTGTACACACATGGTACACTTACATACATGCAGACAAAGAAAGAAGTCCACAACCTATTTCTATTTAAAAGGTTCATTTGCAAATGCATGTGACTGTATCTCACTGGCTGGGCTTGTATCTCTCAGATGCAGATCTTCCAAACTGATTTTCCTTCCCAGGCTTATGTGGATGTCCTTGGATAGCCCAAAGGAAAGGTGAAATATCAACAAGGAAGAAAGCATAGAAGAGAACTAGAATCCAGACCTGGGAAGTATGCTCTCTGTTCTGCCTTATAGCATGTTCTTCATGTCCATGTCTCGGTATGTAAAAATAGGCAACATAGGAAAAGAATCTCAAATCTTCCATTTTATCTTTGAATTTCATTTTTCTCAAAAGTAAGCATAATTTCTTGGCAATGACTACAAGGGATGATATATAAAAAGAAAGTGTATTGTTTTAATTTGATGAAAAGCATGCCATTCTACTCTCTACCCAAATGATCTTATGCTTTCTACACCCCAAACACTGTACATATGTTTCCATTATATACATGAGTTTTCATGTGCATAAATTATCCAGGTCTTTAATGCCATTATTCGGTTGTTTCATTTTATTTTCCAGAATCCTCTGTGACTTCTGTTTCCCTATTTTTTATTCATTTTGTCTGTTTTATTTTAAAAATCCATGTTTCTGAAAGATTATAAAACAAAAGAAAATAAGCAGCAGGTTTTAAGGCTCATTATAAAGTCATAAGTGACTCACTAAGAAATCATACGCCCATGAACTTGCTCAAGAACCCAGATGTATATCCCTCCTCACCAGACCACTCACATGTGCTCAGCCAAGGCCCTGACATTGGGTCAAGGTCTTCACTACAGGCAAATAGATTCCATGTTCAAGGACCACTGTACATTGTACAGTACACAAGGGCACTGTACGTTTCTAAACACTCTATGTGTCCAGCTTGACTTTATTTGGAAAAAAGAAAACTCCCAAGGTTTTGCTTTGTTTTCTTCTGCTTTGCCCTTTGGTTCCTCTCTGGTTGGGATTCAGGCCAGCAGATCATTTCTGACCAAGTGAACAATTTCACACACAGTTTAGCTCAGCGTCACTTATAAGTTTTAGTTAAAACTAAATCGTGGTCATTCTTTGAGTTTTAAATCGCTCTTAAAAATCAATGTAAGTCTGGCATCTAGAAATTGTGTTCATAGCATTGCGTCCACAACACACTGGATAAATGTTCTCCAAATACTCATCAAAGGCTCTGATTATAAGGCTTGCAGGGGAAAGTTGAGAAACAAACTTTGGCACTAACTGTTATGGTTGGATTTTAAAAGATTGGATTTTTATTGATGCAGGTCCCTGGTGAGACAACAGGGGTAAGTTTTGACAATAACAACAGGTAAAAGATGGTAATGGTAGGTTTATTTCAACATTTAAGCTTTCAAAGAATGAAAAGATTTATAAATAAAGACATCATCTGATAGAGCGAACCTAAGCACCGGGTGACGTCATTCGGTCCTTGGCTAAATGTCTTCAGAACTGTTTTGTTTAGGTATCTTGGAACAGAAAAATGGTCCTTCCTATACCAACATCTCTGTTCTTTATGGCCTTCTCTTTAAAGGTCTTGGCCATGAAAAAGAAAATCTATCTTGTGGGAAGCTGACTCTTGTTCCCATTGTGGGGAATTCTGTAGCATGATCTCTTCCACTAGGCAGCCCTGTACATTCCAACAAGCAGACAAGGTCCTTCTCCTCTCCTTTGCGGACATTCAGCTCTATCTCATAGTTGTACTGCCCATGACAAAGCAGTGAGCAAAAGGGAACTCAAGAGTGTTAGTGGTAGGGCTGGAGAAATGACTCAAAGAGCACCAGCTGCTCTTGCAGAGGACCCAGTTTCAATACCTAGCACCCACATGGCAGCTAACAACCATCTGTAACTCCAACTCTAAGGGAATTTAACACCCTCTCCTAACCTCCACAGGCATTGAACTACATGGGTCCACATATATACATACAGGTAATACATTCATACACATAAAATAAAAATAATAAATATTTAAAAAAAGAATTTTAGTGGTCTACTTATTTATATGTACTTAGACATGAGCTATAAAATCGTTTCAAGTAGGTAGCCAATGTTAATGCAGAAACTGTCCCCAGCTCATAATGAGGGCACAACGGCACACCACGAACTCGTGGTTTTGACACTTGTATATCATGGAAGCTTTTCTTTAATATCATGTGCAATTTATTAGGTATTTTTGGCCTTAAAGATATAGGTGAAGTTCAAATGGCCAACAAGTTTATGAAATCTTGCTTAAATGCAACTCAAATTCACCAAGTTATTTCCTTACGAAATTAGAATAGTTACTACAAAAAAAGAAAAGACAAAAAGACCAAAAGTAACAAACATTGTTGAAGATATGGAGAAAAGAGAACTTCTAATGGCATTGGCAGGAGTGTATATTAGAAAGCAACTGTGGAGAACAGTAGGAAGTTTCCTTGAACGCCTAAATACAGATTTATCATGTATCGAGCTACCCCGATTTTGGCATAAAAGGAAATAGTAGCAGCATGTGAAAGAGACTCTTCCATGTACATTTATTGCTGAACTATTCACAATAGCTGAGAATCAGAATTGATCCAGATGCCCCTCAAGGGAAAAATGGACCAAAAGAGTGGTATACATTCACGATGGAATAATATTCCACCATATGAAACTAAAAGGGTTCTGTACAGCAAAGGGTGCCATCAGTCATGTGAAGAGATAGCGGACAAAATGGGAAAAAGTCTTTACCAACTATATATCTGAGAGAGAATTAGTATCTAGAATATACAAAAAGACTTCAAGAAAACTACACTCAAAGAAACAAACAAACAAAAAAAAAAACAGTTTTAAAATGGGGCAAGGAGTTAAATAGAGTTCTCAAATTATGCACCACAAATGCCTAAGAAATGTTTTTTTTAGTGTTCAACATCCTTAGCCAGCAGGGAAATGCAAATTAAAATTATTTTTAGATTCATCTTACCCCAGCCAGAATGGCTAAAATCAAAAGAAAGAGAGAGAGAGAAAGAGAGAGAGAGAGAGAAAGAAAGAGAGAAAGAAAGAGAGAGAGAGAGAAAGAAAGAAGGAAGGAAGGAAGGAAGGAAGGAAGGAAGGAAGGAAGGAAGGAAGGAAGGAAAGAAAGAAAGAAAGAAAGAGAGAGAGAGAGAAAGAGAGAGAGAAAGAAAGAGAGAGAGAGAAAGAAAGAAGGAAGGAAGGAAGGAAAGAAAGAGAGAGAGAGAGAGAGAAAGAAAGAAAGAAAGAAAGAAAGAAAGAAAGAAAGAAAGAAAGAAAGAAAGAAAGAAAGAAAGAAAAGAAAGAAAGAAAGAGAAAGAAAGAAAGAAAGAAAAAGAAAGATAGATATGATAAATGCTGGCAACTATGTGGGGAAAGGAGAACACTTGTTCACTTCTGGTGGGAAACTGGTAAAGTCACTATGGAAATCAGTGTAGAGGTTCCTCAAAAAGCTAGAAATAGATCTACCAAACGATCCAGTCATACCACCAAAAGGACTCTGTTTCCTACTACAGAGATACTCGGTCATCCACATTCATTGCTGCTCTTAGTCACAACAGCCAGGAAATGGAAACAACCTAAATGTCCATCACCTGATGAATGGAAAATGAAAATATGGTGCATTTGCACAGTGGAATATTATTCAACTAATATGAAAAATGAAATTAACGAGCGAGAGGTGCTTTGTTGCTGCGGCTACTGGAAAAGAAGAGTGATTATGAACCTTACTCAGCTGTGAATCCTGAGAGTTACAATAAGGACTATTCTGGCAAGGTACACCCATTGGTTCAATAGTAGCATGAATGTTATTTATGGTTGGATTCACTTTCTGATTGGATTTTAGGCCTGCTTTGCAAGATGGAACATGTCTTGGCACTGTTACTAGGACCAAAGAACCTGTGGCTAGGCAGGTAACAGGCCGTAGTGGAGAAAGCCTACTACTACTATTCTGCTAAATGGACAGATTGGTGCATCTCTTGACTGTCAACAGAGAAGCTTCCTTTTGCAGATAGCAATTAACACGGAGACCCTCCACCGTCAATGTGCAGAGAATAAGAGACTGTAGAGGGCTCAGCTGAAAATGGGACATGTGTATCATAGCCATTCTCCAAAGGCTCAGGGGAGCATCGTGGTAGAAAAGGCAGAAGAATTGTAAGAGCCAGAGGTGGGGTCAATACAATGAACTGGTGTTTCCCACACACAATAGGGCAGTTGCATATATAAACCCACAGAGACTGTGACAGCGTGCACAAGACATGCACAAGCCTAAGCTACACAAAACCAGAGCACAGAAGGGAGGGGTGGGCAGGAAGCCCTGGCCCCAGCTGAGGAACAATGGCAATTGACAGCTGTTGAGAGGAAAGTCAGTTTTCTTTAATAGTGTGATGTCAGGTAGGTTGACCACACTCCAGGAGATGGACCCACCAAGAGTATTTGGGAACACAGATTGGACTCGATAAGCCTTTAAAAACTAGAGGGGGGGGGCTGGAGAGATGGCCTAGCAGTTAAGAGCGCCGACTGCTCTTACAGAGGACCCGGGTTCGATCCCCAGCACCCACATGGCGGCCGAAAACCGTCTGGAACTCCAATTCCAGGAGAACTCCAGCTCCAGGGGAATCCGATACCTCTTCTGACCTCCGCGGCGTTGCACGACACGGGTGCACAAACCTGCATGCAGACAGTACATTCATACACATACAGAAATAAATAAAATTTAAAAAAATTAAAAAAAAAAAACTAGAGAGGGGACAAGAATTAGACAGGGAGATAGGGAGGTGGAGGTGGGTCTGAGAGAGGATGGTGGTTGAATATAACCCCCCCCCAATCACAATTAGCCCTGTATGGACGGGTTCAAAGAATCATAAAAATCAAACAAGAACAAAGAGAGTAGCTGCCCTTTAATACGCAAAATAGATTGTGGACATGGAGGGCCTCATGATCGTTGTACCTCCGTGAGCTGTCAGAGCCACTAACCGATAACGGGATTGCGCGGCGTCGCTCCATCAACCGTTCGCGCGATCAACTCCCTTCGCCACTCGATTACGATCTCTTTTCTTTCTTGCAGGTCTTGATACCGTGAGCTGTGCCTGCCTCTCCGCCCACACACGTATAGGCCCCAGCTCCACTTAGTTTTCCGCAAGGTGGGCTCTCGCACTGGAAGCCATCAAGCGCGAACAATACTAGCTGGTTTGGCAGTGTCATCCAGACCCTTTAGTCCTAGCACACAGGAGGTAGCTGCAGGCATATCTCTGTGAATCAGACCCCTGGGGGGCTGGAGAGATGGCCTAGCGTTAGAGACCAGACTGCTCTTGCAGAGGACCCAGTTCAATCCCAGCACCCAATGGAGGCTGAGAACCGTCCTGTAACGCTCCAATTCCAGAGAAATCCATTTCAGGGGAATCCGGACACACCTCTTCTGGCCTCCACAGCAATTGCACGACACAGGTTGCACAGACCTGCATGCAATAGACGTTCGTACACAGAAATAAATAAAAATTTAAAAAACATTTAAAAAAAGACCAGCCTGGTATATATAGTGAACTTCAGGCCAGCCAAGAGAGAAAGAGACAAAGACAGAGAAAGAAAAAGACACAGAGATAGAGAGACAGAGAGATGAGACAGGAGAGGGAGAAAGAATGAATGTAAAATCAAGCACAGTGATGCATTCCAGTAATACTAGCACTGCGGGGAATGAGGCATGGTGATCAAGAATTCGGGTCAACCTGGGTGTGTAATTAGATTGTGCTGGAAGGGAGGAAAGGAAGAAAGAAGAAGGGCAGGGAAGAGAAGGAAGATAAACCAAGAGATAAAATAGATCAGAATTTCTCAAATATTTATGTTCACACCAGGGGTACGGTGCCAGCTAGCATACTCATGGCTGCTCATTATTGGAAATGAGTAGACTTTTGTCTTTACTACTACCTAGGATATTCACACAGACACATGCATATCATTCTAGATAACACACAAGTCAGTAATCCAAATTCCACATACACATTGCAGCCTACAGTAGCCAGCTCCCAGCCTCCCACTGCTTATCAAAGTCCAGGAGAAGAAAGTTGCCTGGCTAGTGTAGGGCAGAAATAGCACCTGCCCTGCACACCCCGTCCTTCTCACAGCCACTCCATTCCTGGGTGCTGCGGGTGTGCTCTATCAGTGCATAAACATGATCTTGTTAATTTGAAGTTGTCAAGGCAGGATGGTTCTGTGGTGCAGTTTAAGATTAATTGGCTGTTGGCTCTCTCCTTGGAGGAATAACCCATGGCTGATGCCACAAGCCTACATCCTCTATACAGGTTAGGAGATGTCATAAAGCCACAGTAAGACCCTGTTATAGTTATCAGGGGGTAAAAATATAAATTCATGAATGAACATTAAACCAAACAGATGTGTCTATGGGCCAAAGTCACCTACCATAACTATTGGTGCTGCTTAAATACTTATATTCTAATTGCTTGTGCTTCCTTAGTTGGATTGAAAGGTTACTTCCTAACAAACTGTCAGCCCAGAGAAAGGGAAATGCCACCAGAATTTGACCCAAAATCAAGTCAACAGCTCCAGAGAGAGAGGAACAGTTTTACTTCCATCCAACCTGGGCATTTTCTAAGCCTAGGGGAACAATCTGGGAAGAGGGGGGGGCCGTGGTAGATATAGTAAGAGTAAGCGCGATTGGGGGGAACCGGTGATAAAACACTACACGCATGTAGTCTGGCACTGACTCATTTGATCAACATTGATTGAACAAACAAACCTGTCAACACGTCCACTGAATGGGTGGATGTGTGGGGTGGGGCAACACCAGTCTATAGAGGGTTTTGAACACGAAGGATGCTTATACTCATGGTTATACTTATAGCTAAAAATGAACTCAAAAGAAAATAAACCTGAAAGATGCAGGAAGTTATGGCAACAGTAATACACTGGATCTGGGATGGGGGGTGGGGTCGGTGGGTGGGATGGAAAGGGGGAAATATGCTGATTGGAATGGAAAAAATGTATGAAATGCTAACAACCACCATCAATAAAAATTAAAAAAAAAAAAAAAAAAAAAAAAAAAAAAAAAAGATTAAGAGTCAATACACCACTTAGTAAACTAAAAAGCCTCATTGCAACTGAAGGCGTTTGTCAATGAGGCAATCAGATTCCATTTGATGGGCAGCCATCACGAGAACAGACACACCTGACAGTCGGAAATGGAGGATGAAGACATATATCTATGTGTTCCAGCTGCAGGCAGGAGGTGTCCACTGAAAAGAGAACCTGCTGCTTCACTCCAGAACTTTGTTATAGACCAAGAACACATACATACTCAACTCGAAAGAGCTGCAGTTGTTTGCACCACATCCTAACTACTACAGAATAGTTTTCTCTATTCTTTCCTTTCCCCTTCCCCGTATTCCTCATCTCTTTATCGTACAGAGCAGCTGGTGTATGTGCATAGCATATTGGGCCTTTTTCTTGTTTAATCTAAATGGCCAATGTTATCTTTTGGTTGACATCAAACAGAGACGGTATGGGGAAAGTAATGGTTCTGAGAAAGTAAAGTTCCCTTCTCCACTAGTGGTATGCTCAGCAGCAGCTCTTATTTTTATATTCCAGTAAGCTAAAACAAAACCCAACACAAAAATCTGTGCATAGCTTGTTTTATTGGAAAATTTTAATCTTTTCACTAATTTTATAACTTTTTTGTACAGTAGCGGTAATCAGTCCTTAAGCAATTACTCTTGAAAGAAAATGAATCCTAGATTGTTTTTCACGTTCAAGTATCCCTTTTTAAATGAATTTCTGTTTTTAATGAGAGAAACGAGAGAGGATGAGAGAGAAGAGAGAGAAAGGAGGAAGGAAGGAAGGAAGGAAGGAAGGAAGGAAGGAAGGAAAGATAGAATGCATTGGTATGTGGCAGGACTGTTTATATATAAGTCCCAGCATCGTACCTCTGTGCTAGCTTTTTAAAATGACAAGTGACCCGGTCCACATTTTAAAATGAAAGCAGAAAAGTTATTTGAATTTGAAAAATGATTCTCAGGCTAAGGTCAGGCTTCAGAACTGCCTATCACCTCTGCTTTCTGCACTTAAACAGCGTTGTTTTTTTTTTTTAATTTTTTTATTAATTTTTTATTTATTTCTGTATGTGTATGAATGTACTGTTTGCATGCAGGTCTGTGCACCCATGTCGTGCAATGCCGCGGAGGTCAGAAGAGATCTCGGATTCCCCTAGAACTGGAGTTCTCCTGGAATTGGAGCCTCAGACAGTTCTCGGCCGCCATGTGGGTGCTGGGGATCGAACCCGGGTCCTCTGTAAGAGCGGTTGTTTTAAGGAAACACTTGGTTTCAGCATGGTTCCTTCTGCAGATGCCTGGAGTGGTAGGAAGCAGCTGGAGACAGCACCTGGGGTTCTGGCTCTTTCTCTGCCACTCACCAAATCTGCTTTGATTTTTCTTAACTGTAAATAGAGGAGACTGGGTAAAGGGAATCTTACACCAAGTATTATGGACCTATACAGCAGTCTTATCTAGGACGTCTTTTGGGAATGTAAATAGATAAGAGAAATATAGGTTACATATATATACATATATATATATAATTATGAGAAAACTAATGGTATAAAGTATTATATTCAGCATAATTTCATATAATTATATATTTTTTCATTGACAACACATTAAATAAGATCTGGCAATGAGCTAAATAACCACTATGTTATCAAAGAAGTGATGGCACACCCTGTATTTTGTGTGGTTTAGAACACTGTGAGATGATTTGAAGACAGCATAGATTTTGTTGTCCCTATTAGAAATAGAAACAATAGGTTTAAATCAGAGTTATCAGACCAGAAATTACTTCTTTCCCTATCCAAGGTCATAGAGCTCCCTGCACTCTGTCTAAGGATTCTTTGCTTACATGACCCTCTGGACTAGTTGACCCCTAGGGCCCCAGTCACCTGGATAGACTCTATCACTCTAGTGGACTCTTTCTCTCTCTCTCTCTCTCTCTCTCTCTCTCTCTCTCTCTCTCTCTCTCTCTCAGAACTCAAATTTAAACAGACATCAAAACATTTCATTTGCAAGTCTTGGCTCCTGTACAGCTCTGAGCACAGCAGAGCCAGTTTTCCTAGTTGAGATTGGTCAGCACCAAGTTCATTTGTCTAGCATTTCACAGAATATTTTCCCACATTTGTCCAACTGAAGCTTGAAAGCTATAAGTGACAATATAAATGTGCCCTAAGGTACAAAGTGCAACCCCCTTTCCCTGAGTGATTTTGAGGGTCAGCCATTACCATGCAGATGCCCAGAGCCAAGGGATCTCCACAGATCTGCTAATTACTCCCCAGACTTTTCCACCACCAATAAAAATCCCATTTGTTGCAGCTTGTTTGGAGAACGGCCCCCATTTCCACAGTGGTGGTATTAATTAGCAAAAACTTGTGAAAATGACCAGAGTTTATATGCTTAAAGCAGAAGGACAGAAAGGACCCTGAACCATTTCTAAATATTCCTATAAATTCCCTTGTAGCAAACAGGGGCTAAAGGTCTACTTGTCTTAGACACTGTTAAGTGTTAATGACTGTAGCCCCAAGTAAGAACTAGTTGTAATCCTAGGTTCCCATTAAAGTGTTACTTAGACAAATCCTGAATGTTTGAGACCATCAACCATTTCTCGCCTTCACTGGTATTGGAAGGTGCTGGATGCCCCAGCTCAGAGGGAAGCGGTAGACATAAATGTCTTTCCAGGTATTCCAGATCTTGACACTGGAGCTGGGGGTTGGGGAGAGGAGAATGCCCCTGCCACCAACCTAGAATCTCAGAGAGATCTACAGATGATGGGGTGGAAACTGATGGAAGAAGCAGAGCAAAGTCAAAAACATTTTCATCCAGGGTCTTATCAGGTCTTTGCTGTGAGGCAGTCTTGATTTGTATGCTCTCGTGCTTGTGTTTGTTTTGTTAAAATGCCCTGCATAGCAGCTTGCTCACAAGGAGAAAATAGTCTACTCCACCCTTGCAGCCCAGCATTTAATCACTTTCTAAGCAAGTGTGACTTTAGCTTGACTTATAAAGAGTTAAATGGCTGAAGGGTAATAAATCTTTCCTCTTTGCTTTCAGTGACTGCTTTAGAACATTTTACTCCCCAATTTCTACCCTGAGCCAACAATCACTGCTGACTTTAGCTAAGAATTCTATTTTTTAATTTTTTATAGCTACAATGTAAGTTTCCCATGCAGTTTTTATTAACTCTGTTTCATTGCAAGGCCTTGCAAGCAAAAATGGACCTTATTTTTTATTTGGAGAAATCTATTTCAGTGACAATCTAGCCTCAGGGTGGCTATCTGTCAGTCTCTTTGCTTTTTTTTTCCCTGTTGAAACAACCATGGGAAAGTCGAAAAACAAATGCCACACAGGGCAGGGCTGAAGGAAGAGACATACCGCCCACATCCTTGGCAGTTCAATGCCAAGAGGTAACAGGAAAGTGGGCAAGGGAGGGGTCATCTATGTAAAGTGCAAGAAAACACCTGTGCCTAACAGCCTTTGTTTCCAGCAGATGGAAGGTCTTCAGTCCCCCCGCCCCCAGAACCATGTCAACTTTTCCCAGACAGGACATTAGCCTGGATACCAGAGTTTAATACTTAGAGTAAGAAACACATCATCTTTAAAATACAAAGGGATGGGCTGGTTAAGAGCACTTCTTTTCGAGGACCTGAGTTCAGTTTCCAGTACCCATGCCAGGTGGCTCTCAACCACCTGTTACTCTAAGGGATCTGACACCTTCTTCTGGCCTCCACCCACACATGTGCACACATAAATGTACATAATTATGAAATAAAAGTAACCTTTAAAAGGCAAAGGGAGCAAGGGATCTGGTGTTCTGAACTAGGCCCCAGTGCTCCCTGAATTGCCTTCCCTTGGCCCCTTCTGGAGATAAAGCCATGGCCTTCAGAAACAAGCACATGAATGTCTCCAATAGGAAACTAAACATAGCGCCTCACAGGACACAATACAGTATGGTAGCTGGGCTAGTGCTCAGGTGTGCACACCATGGGCCAGGTTCTACACACACACATACATACATACATACACACACACACACACACACACACACACACACACACACACACAGAGTTTGTTGTCCAAACAGTGTCTATATCTTCAACCCTTAAGGCCCTAAAAACAAATGGAAAGGGAGGTATGAATACCTTAGAGAGTGACCTGGATCTTTATATTATTTCACTTAAGCCTCTAAACTAACTTCATTGTCCCCATTTAATGTGTGTGAAATTGAAGTGGGCATGGCTGTTAGTGCCAACAAGCAGTTATAGAGCTTGTTGTATGGCTTCCTGACCAGGCACTACCAGTGAAACCCAAGGTTGGGAGGAGCTCTAGAGGTTCTGGTTTCAATTTTCCACTGACAAGTCGCAGAGGAGGAACCAGCACAGCAGACCAACTGCTGCTATCAATAAAGTTTTATTATCACACTATTTCACATTTTTAAAATATTATCTACGTGTTTCCATTACGACGGGAGAAAATAGGGGCTGGAGAGGTGGGTCAGCAGTTAAGAACACTGGCTGCTCTTGCAAGGGACCAAGTTTGATTCACAGCACCTACATACTAGCAGACAACTATCCATAGCTCCAGCTCCAGGGGATCAAATACCCTCTTCAAACTCAGTGAGCATTGCACAACCTGGTTGCACTTAAACACATGCAAGCAATATACTCATACACATAAAATAAAGTAAAAATGTTATTTTTAAAAAACAAAGGGAGGAAACATCATAGAACTCACAAAACCTAATGTATTTACTATATGCCCCCTTAACAAAAAATTATTTACCAACCCTTGCTAGAAAACATGTTGAGAGATGACAAGTTAATAGTATACAGTTTTCTAATCCACTAACATCCTGTATATTTTTCCATTTATTAAGTCCTCTCTCCAGAAATGTTTCGTACTGCCACTATAAATGTCTTACATGTTTTTGTTAGCAATAAGTGTAAATGACTCGTACTTTTATGCTGTCTTAAAAGGTATTTGTCAGGTTATTTTTCAGTTGTTTGCTCTGGATATAAAAAAATACAATTGACTTTTATATCAAATCAGAGTGTTGATGCTGTGCTGACCTCAGACATTAGTTCTGACCTCTATTATTGTCTGTTTTCAGGCCTGTCTGCATAGACTGAGACACCATACTGAGTAACAGCTGTATTACTTTCTCCACTCTGCTTGCCTGCCTTTTCTTCTCTGGCCTTTTGTACTCCTATGGCCCTAGTACAATGGTGAAAGTGGCAGGGTGAGTGCCCTTCCCATCTTCATCATCTTCAGGAGAAAGTGGTCCATGGTCATAGTTAAATTACATTGTCCTTGGATTTCATCACACTTTACTTGACCACTTCTGTGTTTCTTCTGACAAAGTGATGCTTTGATAGATTGAATGAGTGAATGAAATCTAAATAATAGGAGGCAGGAGTGTTTATTACTAAGTCTTGCCACATGCTCAGATTGGCAAGACTTGACTGGTGTGACAGGGCAAGGAGAAAATGGAGTTAACAGTTGTTAGGAGGTCCTCCTGGGTCTGCTACTCATTTGATAGGACATCTTATGAGTGAGTATAAAATGAAAAAAACTCCTTTGGAAAACGATGGCTTCTTATAACATGAAACTTAGACTTGTCCTGCGGCCCAAGAATTCCACTACTGAATATTTACAAGAAGAAGTAAGTACATAGGCCAACCAAAGACCTAGATGTGAACATTCCTGCCAACTTTATTTATAATGGTCAAAAACATAGAAACAAGCTAAAGATCCAGCAAGAATACTTTCTTTTAACTTGCAGCATAGTTCTCTAATGGAATATTACTCAGAAATAAAAAGGAAGAAATCCCTGGCATACACAATGGATGAACCTTAAGAACATTATAGTACGTGAAAGAAGCCAGACCTAAAAGCATTTCCAATAGACCCACTGGAGATTTGCCGATCAAGTGAGGTAGACTTTGCTTCTCCCTATGCCATAGCCTCCTCTTCCTCCCCCTCCTCTGGGACTGCTCTTCCCCACCCGTCAGGTAGGTTTTGCTCTTTCCCACCCTGCAGGCTGCTAGCTTCTCTACACTATCACTTCACCAAGCTGCTAAGTGGGCATCCCTCTGCCTCACCCCATAGGCCTCTAGGCTTAGCTGGGATCACACTTCCACATGCTGCCAGGCTGCCTGCCAATCTGGGATCTTCCATCCATGTGCCTTAGACTAGGCTCACTCCCTCCCACCCTATAAGCTTCTGGCTCCTTTAGGATCTTGCTTCCCAGCCCTCCCAAGTAGGCCCAAGCCCTCCCAAATCCATAGGCTCCTGACTATACACAGTGCTTTCCAAGATCTCCTGCACCCCAACCATTGGTTGACCAGAGCTTAGTCAAGGTAGGGAAATCAAGTTAGTAAAACCAATAGAAAGCAACAGACAAGAGAATCAGCAAGGATGTGGTAACCCTTGGATAGCATCAGCGGAGAAGATGGTAGTAACTCTGGAGACTAGGGATAGAGCTGCAATGCCAGTTCCTCAAAGGAAAACAACATCTCAACCCTCTTGCAAGTTAACCCCGTCATAAACATCACACATGCCTACATTGAAAGCTGATTTGAACATAAAATACCCAACTAACAGACTACTTCAGATAACGCAAGTCCTATCATGGAAACAAGAGTAACAAGTATGACATGCATGCACCCCCCCAAAATGACTAACCTCATAATAATGAACCCCAATGAGAATGACCTAGAAGAACTTCCAAAGAATTCAAAAGAATGATAACTACGTTCAAACAATTCAAAGATGCTATATTCTCTAAGAAAACAAAACCAATGAGTTGAATGAAATTAATCCAAAATATGAAAATGGAATTTAATAAAGAGAATAGCTGTTTGAAAACCCAAACTGAAATAATGCTGGAAATGAAAAACTCAATAAGCCAAATAAGAATTCCTGTGGAAAGTCCCACTAACAGAATGGATTGTGTAGAAACAAAAATCAGAGGTGGAAGACAAAGTAGAGGAATTGGATCACTCCATAAAGATCATAGACATTTGTTTAAAAAAAAAAATGGGAAGGGCTGGAGAGATGGCTCAGCAGTTAGGAGCACTGGTTGCTCTTGCAGAGGACCTGGGTTTGATTCCCAGCACTACATGGCAGCTAACAACCATCTGTAATTCCAGTTCCAGAGGATCCAATGCCCTCTCCTGACCTCTGTGGGCATTGCACAATACAGGTACATTTATATACATGCAGGCAATACATTCATACACATAAAATAAAAATATTTTTTTAAATGAATGGAACACAGGAGAGTATTGAGACGCTATGAAGATGTCTAACCATCAAATCCAGGATACTGAAAGAGAAAAATACCATAGCAAAGCCATAGAGATTATTTTCAATAAAATCATAGAAGAAAATTTCATAAGCCTTGAGAAAGAAATTTCCATCCAGGTACAAGGGCCTGTAGAACACCAAAAAGATGAGACCAGAAAGAAACTCCCACAACAGAAACAGCAGACAGAAAATAACAATTAAAAAAAATTGAAGACTTCAAGAGAAATATCAAGGCACTTATAAAGGCAGTCTCACCAAAATAATTCATGATTATTCAACAGAACCTTTTAAAGCCTAAGGGCCTACAAAGATGTATTCCAAGTTCTGAAAGACCACAACTGTCAACCTAGACTACTACACCCTACGTAATAGATAGGAAAACTATCTATTATGTTTGAAGGAGAAATTAAAAGTCATCATGGTAAAAAGTTTTAAGGAATTTATGATGGATAACCCAGCTCTCCAGAGGAGGATTTGTCATTCTGAAGAGGACAAACAGCTGAGAGGTCTCGGGGGATAAATAAACAATGCCAGGACAGGTCATCAAAAGAGAGATAAGAAAACACCTCAAAATCAACAGAATAATGGGAATGAATACACATTTTCAATAATAACTCTTGTAACACTCTCAATTCCCCCAATAAAAGTACACAGATTAGAAGATTGGATTAGAAAACAGGATCTATCATTTTGCTGCCTCCAAGAAATATATCTTACCATCAATAATAGACACCACCTTTTCCACCTTAATGGAATGAAGAAATAAGCTAGTATAGCTATTCTAACACCTAATATTCTATATCTAATATCTAATAAAATAGACTTCAAACCAGAATTAGTCAGAAGAGATAAGGAAGATTGCTTCATACTCATTAAAGGAATAATTCATCAAGAGGATATTATGATTCTAAACATATATCCACCAAACACTGGCACACCCAATTTCATACAAGATAAGCTACTAGATTTAAAACCACAGAATAACCCTAACATGATGGTAGTGGATGATTTTAATACTCCATTCCCACCAACAGATAGATCATCTGGATCAAAAATATACAGAGAAATACTGGAGTTAAATGACATCATAAATCAAATGGACCTGACTGACATCTACAGAACATTTCACTCAAACAATAAAGAATTCACCTTTTTTCTCAATAGCACATGGAATTTTCTCCAAAATTGACTACATGTTAGGTCACAAAGCAAGCCCCAGAAAATATAGAAAAATTAATAGAACGTCCTGCATTCTACCTGGCCACAATGGAAGAAAGCTAGATATTAATATCAATAAAAACTATATAAAGTACACAAACTTATGGAGATTATCCAGAGCACATCAAGGAAGAAGTCAAAAAGGGAATTTTAAAGTTCTAAAAACTGAATAAAAATGAAAATATAACATACCAATATATGTGACACAATGAAAGTAAAGGAAATTTTATAGCAGTAAATGCCTACATCAAAGATTTTGAGAAATCTAATGTTAATAGTTTAATTTTTATTTATTTTTGTATGTGTATGAATGTACTGTCTGCATTTAGGTTTGTGCACCCATGTCGTGCAGTGCCGTGGAGGTCAGAAGAGGGTCTCGGATTCCCCTGGAACTGGAGTTCTCCTGGAATTGGAGTTACAGACAGTTCTCAGCCACCATGTGGGTGCTGGGTATCATACCCGGGTCCTCTGCAAGAGCAGTTGGTGCTCTCAACTGCTAGGCCATCTCACCAGCCCCTTTAATGTTAATAGTTTAATCATGAAGGTTGAAGATTTGGTAAAAGAAGAACAAGCCAAAACCACAACAGGAAGAGATTAAAAAAAAAATCAGGGCTGAAATTAATGAAATAGAAATAAAAAACACAATATAAAGTATCAATTAAAGGAAGAGTAAGAGCTGGTTCCTTGAAAAGCTAAATAAGATTGACAAACCCTTAGCCAAATGGGATAAAAGAAACATAGAAAAGACCAAAATCAATAAAATGAGGAATGAAAGGGAATATATTAAAATAGATGGCAATGAAATTCAGAAAATCATAAGCACATATTTTAAGAACACTGAAAAAATCTAAAAGACATGGATTAATTTCTAGATGTATACAACATATCAAAATAAAATAAATAATTTAAACAGATCCATAACCAGCAATGAGACTGAAGCAGTATTAAAAATCTCCCAACTAAAAAGAGCTAGATGAGTTCATTGCAGAATTGCTACCAGAACTTCAAAGCAGAAATAACACCACTACTACTTAAATAATTCCATAAAATAGAAAAAGAAGGAAGACTTCTAAACTTTTTGTGAAGTCAATATTATCCTGATACCAAAAGCAGACACACACACACACACACACACACACACACACACACACATGTACACACACACACGCACACACACAAGGAAATTACAGACATTTCCCTGGTGAATATAGATGCAAAATTCTCAATAAAACACTACAAACTGAATTCGAGCTCATATCATAAAAATCATCCATCAAAGCCAAATTGGCTTCATTTCAGAGATGAAAGGATAGTTCGATATTCATAAATCATCAATAAATGTTTTCCATCACATAAATAGACTTGAAGATAGAAATCACAGGGCCATTGCATTAGATGCTGAAAGCCCTTTTGGGAAATAAAAATCCAACATCTCTTCATGATAAATGTCATGGACAGGTTGAGATGGAGCAAGCACACCTCAACATCCTAAATAGAGACAAACTCAGTGTTCTCACTAAGATCAGGGACAAGAAAGGGGTGTCTAGTCTCTCTATTCCTGTTCAGTTTTGTGCTTAAAATCTTGGCTGGAGCAATATTACAAGAGAAGAAAATGAAAGGAATACAAATAGGAAAAGAAGTAAAAATATCCCTATTTACATATGATATGATTTCTAAAAGTAGAGCTACTGAAGATTCCACCCAAAAAAAGCGCTTATAAATACTTTCAAGAAAGAGGCAGGACACAAGATTAATACAAAAATAGGTAGTGTTCTCATGCAACGATGATGTGCTGAAAAAGAAATTAGAGAAAGAATGCCATTCACAATAGTCACAAAATAAAATACCTTGGAATAAACCTAACCAAGGACATGAAAGATCTCTATAGTAAAAACTCAAAGATACTGAAGAAAGAAATTGAGGAAGAATCAGAAGATGGAAAGACCTTTCATGCTCATGGATTGGAAGAATCAATGTCATGAAAATGGCCATCCTACAAAAAGCAATCTATAGATTCATTGCGATCTCAATCAAAATACCAAGACCTTTCGTTACAGACAAAAAAAAAAAAAAAAACCCTCAAAATTTATATGGAAACAGAAATGATTAAGGATAGACAAAACAATCCTGACCAAAAATAATACTGTAGGAGATAACTCCACATCTGATTTCAAATTATACTACCAAGCCATAATAATATAAACAGCGTGGTATGGTACAAAAATAGACACATCAATGGAATACAATAGAGGACCAATATATAATTCCATGTGATAACAGCTACCTGATCTTTGACAAAGATAAAAAAAAAAAAAAATACAGCATCTTCAACAAATGGTGCTGGGAAACCTGGATGTCATCATGCAGAAAAACTAAGCTAGATCCTTAATTCTTACCTTGCATAAAACTCAACTCCAAATGGATCAAGGACCTCAACATGAAACCTAATACCTTGAAATTTATACAAGAAAAAGTAGGGAGTACATTTCAACTTAGGTGTAGGCCAGGACTTGTTAAACAAATCTCTAATAGCTGAGGAAATAAGACTAACAATTGACAAATACGATCTCATGAAACTAAAAGACTTCTGTATAGCAAAGGAAATGGTCAATGAAGTGCAGAGGCGACACACAGAATGGGAGCTGCCCATCTAACAGAGATTTAGTGTCTAGAGTATACAAAGAAGTAAACACCTGCTAGGTGTAGTAGCACATGCCTTTAATCCCAGCACTCAGGAGGCAGAGGCAAGCAGATCTCTGCAAGTTTAAGGCCAACTGGTCTACATAGAGAGTTCCGGCCCAGTTGGGACTACAGGGAGTTGGAGGAGGAGGAGGAGGAGGAGGAGGAGGAGGAGGAGGAGGAGGAAGAAGAAGAGGTAGAAGAGAGGAGTGGAGGAGGAGGAGAAAATGAGAAGGAGGAGGAGAAGAGGAGGAAGAAAAGGAAGAGGAAGAGGAAGAAGAGGAAGAGGAGGAGGAGGAGGTGGGGGTGGTAAACACTAAGAAAACAAATAACTACATTAAAATGGGCTAGGGAACTAAACAGAGTTCCCAAAAGAAGAAATATACATGGCTAGTCAACACTTAAAATAGTGTTCAATGACCTTTGTTATTAGGAAAATGCAGATCAAAACTACCTCTTTTTTTGTCTTTTTGAGACAGGGTCTCCCTGTAGCCCCAGCTGCCCTGGAACTCAGCATGTAGAGCAGGCTGGCCTTGAACTCACAGAGATCTGCCTGCCTCTGCCTCCCGGGTGATGGAATTAAAGGCATACACCACCCAGCCTGGCTGAAACTATCTTAAAATCATTCTATCTCACTGCCATCAAAATGGTCATCATTAGGAATACAAGTGACAAAAATGCTGGTGTGGATATGGAGAAAGGGTAATACTTATATACTGTTAGTGAGAATGTAAAGTAGAACAGCCACTCTGGAAATCAGTGTGGAGACTGCTCTAAAAGCTAGAAATAGATCTACCATATGTCTCAGCTACACCATTCCTGGGCATATTCCAAAAGGACTTTTATCTTACTACTGAAATACTTTGACATGTTCACAAAATCTGGGAAATAAACCAGGCGTGGTGGTGCATGCCTTTAATCCTAGCACTTGGGAGGCAGAGGCAGGAGAATCTTTGAGTTCAAGGCCAGCCTGGTCTACAGAGTGAGTTCCAGGACAGCTGGGGCTACAGGGAGACCCTGTCTCAAAAAGATCAAAAAAAAATCTAGGAAATAGAATCAACCTAGATGCCCATCAACTGACAAATGGATAATGATAACATGTCACATGTACAAAATAGAATAATACTATTCGGCTATAAATAAAACTGAAATTTGTAGATAAATGGATGAAACTGGAAATAACTAGACTGATTGAGGTCACCCAAGCTCAGAAAGATAAGCACCACATGTTCTTACTCAAATGAGGACCCTAACTTCAAATCTCTTTTGTTTTGTGTGTTGAACATGGATTAGATGTGAAATCCAGGAAAATAGAAACTGTCCATTGGCAGGGTGGAATATGCTTAGGGAAGGAAGATAGTAGAATATAGATGAAATGAAAATGTAGAGGGAGGGTACTGGTGGCAGAAGGCCTCAACCAGTCAGTGGAGGGATGGGGATAGGGAAATGAGGAGCCAGGGGAGGGTTTAACCAAATGAGGTGTTCGTGAAGAAGCTACTTGGGAACCTAGATATAGGGGTGAAGCTCACCAGAAGTAAGGATATATGAAGAAGCTTTATGAAACTCCCCCAGTCTATAAGCTAACTAAAAATATAATTTTTAAAAGGAAATTTGAAGAAAAATTTTCCACATTAGTCAACAATGTTGTGCCCAGAAGATATAGGTTATTAAATGAAAAATCTCAGTGCCAGGGCATTGGATAGTTCTCTATGATTTATTGGTCAGAGAGGTCCCAGAGGCACCCGAAACAATACAGGTTCTTGTCATTGATCTTGATCGCTCATCGTACTGCTGAAGATACCACACACTTGGGTTACAGGCAATAGAGACATCAATCCTGAGCTGACCGGGAAACTCTTTCCATGCTGGGTAGATTTCTTAGTGCTGGAAGGTGTTATCTAGAGCTGGAGGAGGAAAGCTATCAGTGGTCTTACCTAGTGCTGGACTCTGTATACTACAATACCAACCTTCCAGACAAGATGGCCCCGTTAGTGCAATAAGAACAAGACTGTTGATGGGGGTAACTGTTCTCTTGATTGGACTTGAGGCCTGCTCCACAAGAGGGATTTTATTCCTAACGCTGTAAACTCAGTAAAACCCCCTGATAGGAAAGCCATGGGCCCTAGAGGAAAACCAATTGATGCTTGCTTTCTTTTTTTCTTTCTTTCTTTCTTTCTTTCTTTCTTTCTTTCTTTCTTTCTTTCTTTCTTTCTTTCTTTCTTTCTTTCTTTCTTTCTTTCTTTCTTTTTCTTTCTCTCTTTCTCTCTTTCTCTCTCTCTCTCTTTCTCTCTCTCTCTTGCTCTCTTTCTCGCTCTCTTTCTCGCTCTCTTTCTCTCTCTCTTTCTCTCTTCCTTCCTTCCTTCCTTCCTTTCTTTCTTTCTTTCTTTTTTTTTTTTTTTGAGACAGGGTCTCTCTGTAGCCCCAGCTGTCCTGGAACTCACTATGTAGACCAGGCTGGCCTCAAACTCAAAGAGATCCACCTGCCTCTGCCTCCCGAGTGCTGGAATTAAAGGCGTGCGCCACCAGGCCCAGCTCAATGCTTTGTTATTTTTGTTGTTGTTTTTTTGTTTGTTTGTCTTTTCGAGACAGGGTCTCCCTGTAGTCCCAGCTGTCCTGGAACTCACTCTGTAGACCAGGCTGGCTTTGAATTTGCAAAGATCTGCCTGCCTCTGCCTCCTAAGTGCTAGGATTAAAGGCGTGCGCCACCACGCCCGGCTAATGCTTTGTTTTTCTAAATGGTCAGGTGGTCAAACTTCTTTCTAAATACTACTGTTTATATGCATAGATTTGTACTCTTCCCAACCTTGGTCACAGAAACTTCTTATTAAATCATGATGGTTGAGCAGTCTAAGGTGCTGCGGTCAGAAGCTTCCTATTGCAGTGGGCAGTGATTAATGGAGATCATCAAGGCCAACCTGGTCTACAGAGTGAGTTCCAGGTCAGCTGGGGCTACAGGGAGACCCTGTCTCGAAAAGACCAAAAAAAAAAAAAAAAAAAACTGAAAATAAGTGACTGTGAGAGCTCAGCCATGGGTGGGATATCTATATCAAGCCCCACTCCCAAGGCTCAGGGAACACTGAGGAAGAGGCGATAGACAAAACGTAAGAGCCAGAGGACTGGAAGAGAACTGTGAAGTGTTGTCCTCTGGAGATGACATGCCTATTGTATACATCAACTCGAAGCAGTAGTAGTTACTAAAGAAGACTGACACGGGACCAAGTCATTTTTTTTTTAAATCCAGCCTGCTGCAGTGCTGGCTGGGAGAGTCTGTCCACGTCGATCACACAGACCCACGAGGGGTGGGGTTTCCCCCAAGGACAATAATCCTCTGCTTTGAAAAAAACTTTGAAAAGAATCCAAAAACGATACAGAGCAGGGATGGCAGGGTGCATGAACTTGGGTGGGGCGGGGGGGGGGGGGGGGG
>VZQC01015001.1:84313-103487 GCA_009823505.1 Rhizomys pruinosus | reverse complement strand
AACTATAGACCCATCTCCCTAATGAACACAGATGCCAAAATTCTAAACAGGATTCTGGCAAATCGCATACAGACTCACATCAAGAAAATCATCCACCATGACCAAGTTGGATTCATACCAGAGATGCAGGGATGGTTCAACATACGAAAATCAATAAACATCATCAAACATATCAATGGACTGAAGGACAAAAACCACACCATCATCTCAATTGATGCGGAGAAAGCCTTTGACAAAATCCAGCATCCTTTCATGTTTAAAGTCCTGGAGGGAATTGGACTAGAGGGATCATTCCTCAATGTAATCAAAGCCATATACAGGAAACCCACAGCCAATATCATCCTAAATGGGGAAATGACAGAAGCATTCCCCTTGAAGGTAGGAACTCGGCAAGGCTGCCCCCTGTCACCACTCCTCTTCAATATAGTGCTGGAAACCCTTGCAAGGGCAATAAGGCAAGAAAAGGAAATTAAAGGAGTTCTAATTGGAAAAGAGGAAATCAAGCTATCCCTTTTTGCTGATGATATGATTGTCTACCTAAGGGATGCTAAGAACTCCACCAGAAAACTCCTAGAAATGATTAAGAGCTTTGGTAAAGTGGCAGGATACAAAATAAATCTAGAAAAATCAGTAGCCTTTCTTTACACCAACAACAAGCAACTGAAGAAGGACTACAAGGAGACCTTCCCACTCACAATAGCCTCAAAAACAATAAAATACCTAGGAACAAACCTAACCAAAGACACCAAGGATCTCTACAACAAAAATTTTAAACCCCTGAAAAAGGAAATTGAGGAAGACATCAGAAGATGGACAAACCTCCCATGCTCATGGATTGGGAAAATAAATATAGTAAAAATGTCCATCCTACCCAAACTAGTGTACAGATTTAATGCAATCCCAATCAAAATCCCCAAGAGTTTCTTCACAGGCTTGGAAAAAAAAATCCTCAATTTCATTTGGAAAAACAAAAGACCCCGAATAGCCAAAGCAATCCTGAGTGAAAAGAGCAATACAGGGGGGATCGCTATACCAGACATCAAACTATACTACAGGGCTATAGTCATAAAAACAGCTTGGTACTGGCACAAAAACAGACCAGTTGACCAATGGAATAAAACTGAAGATCCAAACCTGAGCACATACAATTTCAGCCACCTCATATTTGACAAGGGGGCCAAGAAGACACAATGGAGGAAAGACAGCATCTTCAGTAAGTGGTGTTGGCAAAACTGGATCACCACCTGTAGAAGAATGAAATTAAATCCCTAACTCTCGCCCTGTACAAAAGTCAATTCCAGATGGATCAAAGACCTCAACGTGAAACCCAAAACTCTGGAGGTGATAGAAGAGTAACTTGGCAGCAGACTACAAGACATAGGCATAGGAAAAGACTTCCTAAATCAGACAGCAGCTGCACAAGATGTACTTCAAAAGAAACAATAAAGGAAGTGAAGAGAAAACCCACAGAGTGGGAGGAAACTTTTACTGTAGATACATCTGACAACGCATTAATTTCCAGAGTATACAAGCTACTCAAAGAACAAAGAAGAAAGAAAACAAAAGAATCATTCAAAAGATGGAGCAAAGAACTGAATAGAGACTTCACAGAGGAGGAATTAAAGATGGCTGAGAAACATCTTAAAAACTGTTCAACATCACTAATAATTAGGGAAATGCAAATTAAGACCACTTAAGATATCATCTCACTCTGATAAGACTGGCCAGGATCAAGAAAACAAAAGATATCAAGTGCTGGAGAGGTTGTGGGGAAAAGGGAACACTCATCCATCTTTGGTGGGAATGTAAACTTGTACTGCCACTATGGAAAGCAGTGCGGAGAACCCTTAGAAGACTCAAAATGAGCTTGCCATTTGACCCAGTCACACCACTCCTGGGCATATACCCACAAGACTCATCTTACTGCAGAAATACATGCACAGCTGTATTTATTGCAGCTCTGTTCACAATAGCAAAAAGCTAAAACCAACCCAAATGCCCCTCCACTGATGAGTGGATAGAGAAAATATGGTACATCTACACAATGGAGTTCTATGCAGCAGTAAAGAAAGACAACATCATGAACTTTGCAGGTAAATGGATGGAGCTAGAAGACATTATGTTAAGTGAAGTAACACAGTCCTGGAAAAACAAATGATGAATGTTATTCCTCATATATGGATGCTAGTGCCAATAACCCCATTATATATATTTCTTGTGGAGAGGGATTCACATTAAAAGAACAACAACAGAAAGACTACATCAGAAAACTGACTGAAATGGTGAATCAGGAAGGGTGGGAGGGGCGGGAGAGGGACACAGGTGTATATTCGATTAATACATATTTAACTGATGAAAGTTCAATAAGTATCCAATTTTTCCCAGACTCTGTCTACAGGTTACATGGTGTTTTAGGACTCAATATAAGTAAATATGTGTATATTAAACAACATTGGTTTAAAGGTTCTGATAAAAATGGTAATGCACCTGAATTAATTGGAAATAGAAATTGTTGTTGTCCACATTTGTTTTACTTAAAATGTATATAACAATAACTTTGGGATTGGCACATAAAAATGTTCTCTACAATTTTTCTGTTGTACGGTATCACCTTGTAGCATTCTCTTTTACCTGTAGGATGATTTAACTTAAAAAATTAAGTTTGCTTCCCAAGTTAACCACATACCATCACCCAAAACAGCATGGGTGAATTTCATGAAATCTGTGCCTTGATTCCAGCCTATAGGTATGTGTAATACAACTGCATTTTTGAGACTCATGGGTCAAAAAAACAAAAACCTAAAATAAAAAAGGGGCATACGGATAGATATGAAACCTTTTTGTCAAAAACCTTGCAATTCAAATCTTAAAACTAACTATGGAAAAATATTTGTATGTCCCAACAGGTCAAAATGTCACCAACTTAATGGCTGAGGAAGAAAAGGTACAGCTTTGTATTGTGTAGGGTGTACCAGGCAGTGCCAGCAGAAAGGTTGGCCCATTTGAACATTGAAAGGAAGAAAAGCCTCTGACTGCTATAGGCATCAATCGCCTTGGTGGATCCTACTTGTAACAACTACTTATAATGAGTCCTAATGAAACTTACCTTCTAGGTGCCACAAGGTTTTAATACGAGAGAATTTCTTACCTCCCCTTCATAGAACAAGGAGAAATATGATGATGATGAGGTTGTTCTCTAACTGTAAATTGGAGCCAACTGTTATAGAGGTAATCTCTTATAAAACCGGTAAAACTGCCTTCTTTAATTGACTAATAGATATACGAACTGTGAAAAGGATTATTCTCTATTCAGATCCAAATATAATACTAAAGTCTCCTTAAGCTATGCACTTAAGCAAAACATATTAATACAGGAGAGCTCTGATATCAGCAACGGATTATTCTACTGAGGAGATGTTGGCCAGGGAATCCAAGCCACTCCTCAAAAGGTAAAGGCTTCTTGCCTGTAAACCGAGATACCTGCAAGAAAAGAGACGATAAGGCCCTGCTGTCGAAGACCTGCTGTAAGCATGGGAAAGATGCATTGAGACCGCACTTGCAAGTGTACAGTTGGCCTCTGGAATACCAGAGAGTGTTACCAAAGGCCATTAAACCAATAAAGCAAATATAGGTCTCCTTGAGTCAAGCAAACTCCTCTGTCACACCAGCTACACCTCACCTGCCTGGAAATACTGTGTAGCAGTGGCTGCCATATGTCTGTATATCCCAAATGTAATTGGCTAGTAGCTCTCTCCTTGGAGGAATAACCCATGGCTGATGCCACAAGTTTACATCCTCTAGTGGTTAGGAGATGTTATAAACCACAGTAAGACCCTGTCATATTTTACAGAAAAAAATAATTCATGGATTAACATACCATCCAAACATCTGTGTCTATACCAAAGTAACCTACCATAACAATTAATACTGTTTAAATGCCTATATATCTAATTGCTTGTGCTTCATTAGTAGGATTGAAAGGTTATTCCTGGACAAACTGTCATCCCATGAAAGGAAAGAGCCAGAATTGACCAGAGTCCAAGACAACAGCTCCAGAGAAAGTAGACTGTTTTGCTTCTCGTCCACCTGTGCCCCTTTTCTAAGCCTAGGGAACAATCAGCAGAAGAGGGGGCGTGATAGAATGTAAGGGCTGTGATTGGGGTGAATGGTGAAACTACAGCAATATAGTCTGGACACTCATTTGATCAACTTGATTGAACATACAAGCCCCCCCCCCAGCTGGATGGTGGGACCCATGGGCTGTGTGGGTTTGGGCACAACTGCTTGCAAATTGGTTTTACATGAAGGATGCTTGTACTCATAAATTATTACTCATTGTTAAAAAATGAAAAAAATAAAGAAGTAATTAAAAAAAATAATAAATAACTAAACTATTTAAAAAATGAAAAATAATATTAAAAAAAGAATCATAAATAACCCTATACAAGTTTCAAGTCCAGGCCTTAAGAGATCTGAATGTTTTCCCTTACTTTCATGTGCCTTTACCATCAGCATGACAACATGCCTGGGCTAGTCTGGGGAGAAAAGTGGAGACACGGGCCAAATAAAGAGCTGAGTGATTGCAATAGATCAAGCAAAGGCCGCTCTGGATTAGCCACCAGCCAACTTATGCCCAGGCATGGGACTAGGCCCAGTCAAGATCAGCAGAAGTGACCAGCTTATCCACAGGTAACCCTAGATGCATGAGCCACTAATGTTCAAATCTGGAGGCCACTGGTGCTTAACAATGTTATGCACTGTATTACTGTGGTAGAAATCAATAGGCATCCTCTTCACAGAGAAAATTGATGAACTAATCATGGTCACCCATTTCTACTTCAGTGCCCACAGTTACTGTATGAGGTTGCCTCTTAGAAATAAGCAAATCAACCCTCAGCCTGAAGTCACTGCCATCATCAAAGGGCTTATTAGCAAGCCAGATTTGAACCGGACTGCCTAATTCCAGCTCACACTCACATGTTAAAAGGCCAATGATTTCATTTTTTTTTTAGAAGGCCAATGATATCTAAACACCATAACATAGCATGAGAAACTGACCTAAACATGCAAGTTCTACTGCAGTTCTTTTTACTAAAACTTGAGTGACTTTAAACACATGGATGCCTGGGTGTCAGTTTCCTCAACAAAGATTTTGTTGTTCTTCTATTTCAACATTATAGACTCTCTTGGAATGACAGAAGCCAATCTCAAATCGGATAGAATTAGGACACAGATCTGAGTGCTGGGCTTCTGTTGGGGGTCTCCTCCAAACTGCTTAAAATCGGACAACCTGAAGTTAGAAACTCAAGAGTGAAGGCAAGACTTGGATTATTCTCCAGGGCTCAGATTCAAAGGAGCTTACTACCATCATGGCCTTCCAAACAGAAAGCAGCTCTCTTATGGCTGTGCCAAGTCAGGCAGGAAAATAAAGTCATAGTTAGAGGGAAGAAGTTGGGAGAAGGAAGCAGTCTAAAATAGCACAAAAGCAAAGATCAATGATAACAGCAATTATAACATCCAATGTTTTATTTTTTATTTTATTTATTTTTGGTGTTTTTGAGACAGAGTCTCCCTATAGACCTGGATGACCTGGAACTCACTCTGTAGACCGGTCTGCCCTTGAACTCAAAGAGATCTGCCTGCATCTGCCTCCCAAGTGCTGGGATTAAAGGCATACACCACTACACACAGCGACTTTTATTTTTGAATTCAAAAAATTATACACATTTATACAGAGCCTTGTGCTATGTCAGCACATGTGCTGAACAGCCCTATGCTGTTTCCACATACAATGTTCAAATTTTGGTAAACCCATCAACTTCCTCAAACATTCCCTATTACTTTTTAGTATCAGAGGTGTTATTCAAGCTGCCAAGGAAGAAAAATAATCAACAGACTTACCCATTTGTAAAGCGCACAAATGACCACAATGAGGGGCCCAACAAAATATCCCTGAGGATGCAAAAGTGGAACTTTTATCCTAGGGGTAAGCAACAACCATCTAATTGGATTAAAACTCATTCAATAGCAGGGACTCCATGGCTGGTACTAGCCAAATAACCATGCTAGAGAAGTCATAGACTGTGGAAGAGAACACACTACTGCCACTTTCCTAAACCAATATAATTTTAACTATATTCTAAAAATGTATTCTTATCTCCATTGATAAGTGTAACTCTCACCATTCATAAAAGAAGCTTCTTTATGCAACAGATGGAAAATATTACAAAATTCCACAACTGGTCAAAATACATAGAATAAGTGACTATAGGGTGGCCAACCCAAATTGATATATCTACAAGGTAACCCCTATGCTTAAGGCACAGAGAACAGAGGGAAAGATTGTAAGAGCCAGGGGACCAGGACACCTGCTGCGAGACAATTTCGTCCATAACAGGGAAGCTACATGCATGAAATCTCCAAAAAATAGTAACATAAGCTATACATGCATAATGGCATGACAAGTTGACAGGACAATGTGAGACAATTGGGAAAATTTCACAAGATCCAACCCCTAGATGAAGAGCTACAGGCAGTCAGTAGTTGCTGAATCAGTTTTCTCCAGGGATGATATCCCTTATAGGTTATCCAATCCCAAGTGATCAGCCCTGAACACACATACATATGAGCACCACTAAATAGATTCAGTAGGTAGTGTGCTTATAGTGTGTGTATATAATATATAACATATATGTATACATGTAACAATAGGTCATACTGCCTTGCAAAATGGTTATGCTAATTTACAGTCTCAGCACTTTTGTCTTTGGGGTATTAGCCATCCTAACCAAGCCAAAGTGATTTGCATTTCTTTCATATACCTTTTGGCTTGTCCTCTTTGAGAAACTTCTAGGAGGTCTTTGTCTATCATCATCTATCTATCTATCTATCTATCTATCTATCTATCTACCTATCTATCATCTGTCTATAGTATTGATGATCAAACCAATGGCAGCTCATGCTAGGCAAGCCCTCCACCACTTTGCTTTATCCCCAGCTCTTTTTTATACGTTGCCATTTTGAGGCAGGATCTCACTAAGTTACCTAGGCTGGCTTTGAACTTGCTCCACAGCCTAGGCAAATCTTGAACATGCAGTCCTCCAGAGGAGCAGGCCTGCATCACCTGGTAGCTGTTCTGTTGCCAATGTTATTAAATCACAGTATCTGTCTTCCTTTGCTTTTAGTTGAGTTCCTTCAGTATTCTGGATGAACACTCTACCAACTGTCAGATGAACAGTTTATAACTATTTTTTTCTCTTCTATAAATTGCCTTTCTTCTTGGTCAGTTGTTTCGTTTGCTGTGCAGAAGCTTTTTAGCTTGATGAAATCCCACTTGACTGGTTTTGCTTTTGTTTCCTATGATCTTGGAGTATTATCCAAAAATTCATTGGTACTTTAATGTCCAGTAGCCTCAAATAACATTTATTAAGTGTATGTGATAAGTCAAGGTGTATGTAAACCATAGTGAACAACCACACACACACACACACACACGCGCGCGCGCGCACCCACAATGGAGCTGTGTTTAGGAAGCACATTCTACCTTGTCATGGAGTGTACTGTCCATACACAGCCTCCACCTGTCATTTCCTCAGGGTTTCCTTCACCTACAGAGACTCCCCAAACTCAAGCCACATCAATTGACTGCAACAGAAAACCAAAGATTAGACTTCCTGGCCAGGTGTAGAACAGCTCTGAAAGGCTACTCTGCAGTCTACATCTTATTAGTTGAGACTTCACTAGACTTGAACAAAAAGTTTGACTACATCATTTTCTCAATTCTACCCCCTATCTCTCTTGAGAAAAATTGCTTCCTTTTTGGTCTTTTTGAGACAGGGTCTCCCTGTTGCCTCAGCTTTCCTGGAACTCACTGTGTAGACCAAGCTGGCCTTGAACTCACAGAGATCTGCCTGCCTCTGCCTCCCAAGTGCTGGGATTAAAGGTGTGCACCACCATGCCTGATCCTAGAAAATCATTTTTTTTTTTTTTGGTCTTTTTGAGACAGGGTCTCTCTGTAGCCCCAGCTGTCCTGGAACTCGCACTGTAGACCAGGCTGGCCTTGAACTCACAAAGATCCACCTGCCTCTGCCTCCCAAGTGCTAGGATTAAAGGCTTGCGCCACCACGTCCGGCCAGAAATAAACAACTTGTATCTCTTCTTAATAAACAACTTGTGCCAGGTGTGGTGGCCCACGCCTTTAATCCTAGCACTTGGGAGGCAGAGGCAGGCGGATCTTTGTGAGTTCAAGGCCAGCCTGGTCTACAGAGTGAGTTCCAGGACAGCTGGGGCTACAGGGAGACCCTGTCTCAGAAAAAAAAAAAACAAAAACAAAACAAACACACACACACAAAATAAATAAACAACTTGTATCTCAATCTGTCTCCAAGTCTTCCAACACATTAAGTCAAGATTAATCTAAGAGTCACTAAGTTTAATAATAACAGATATAAAAGCCATTTACTGGGGCTGGGCTTGGTGGCACACGCCTTTTACTCTAGCACTTTGGGAGGCAGAGGCAGGCTTGGGAGGCAGAGGCAGGCGATCTTTTGCAGTTCAAGGCCTAGCCTTCTCTACAGAGTGAGATTAAAGACACCTGAGGCGACAGGGAGACCCTGGCTCAAAAAGAACAAAAAAAAAAAAAAAAAAAGCCATTTACCTAAAAAAAAGCCCTATTTTATTTAAAAAAAATATAAGAATAAAGGGCTGGAGAGGTGGCTCAGCAGTTAGGAATATTGGCTGCTCTTGAAGAAGACCTGAGTTCAACTCGCAGCATCCATCTGGTGGCTAACAACAGTCTGTCACCCCAATTCCAGGGGAATCCAACATCCTCTTCTGACCTCTTTGGGCATTGCATGACACAGCTGTACTTACATGCATACAGGCAATAATACGGTCATGCACATGAAATAGCCGGGATGGTGGCACATGTCTTTAATCCCCAGCACTAGGAGTCGGAGGCAGAGGCAGGCAGATCTCTGTGAGTTCAAGGCCAGCCTGGTCTACAAAGTAAGGTCAACTGGAGCTACAGGGAGACCCTGTCTCAAAAAGAACCCCCGCCACAAAAAAGTAAAACATACACATAAAATAAAAATATGAAAAAAGAATAAGTTAAAGAGAGAAGAGAAGGAGTAAACAGGAACTAAGTATTTCCTGAGGTTTATGATTCAATGCCAGTCTCCCAAAATTTGGAATTTGTGATATTTTTAACAATTATGGAAGTAGCTATTGGTAAATCCACCAGCCTGGATGAGAATGACAGACAGAAATAGAACTGATCCACTGTGTGCTCAGATTGCTAAGAGTCTTTCAGATCCCTCAAGAGGAGAGGAAGAGTAGAGAAAAGGGGGAGGCTTAGGCAAGTGCCACATGAATCTTAACAATGTCTGAATGAGCTCCCAGGAGCATTCAATAATAGTGAGAGATGCACATTGTTCTTTCCCAGCTTAGAGCTGCCTCGGTGTTATCACTCATGACAGTACATAAGACGGTAAAGTAGACACTGTTGCTCAACCACCACTCACTTTCCCTTCCTCCTTCCAGAGCCTCTACTCTTTGAGCACAGTAGTAGATCGGAGCCAGGTGTCAGCTGAGATCAGAGGGACCACACAGAGCTGTAGACACTTCGGGGAGAAAATACATCTATGATTATTATGGGCCACTGAAATTTAAGGGAAGCTATTTGTTACATAGATATTTTACAGTAACGAAAATTCAGATACAGGTATGTTCTGTGTTTATCCCCATTTGCAAATGGATGACAACATTCAATTGAAGAGGAGTTGGTCATGCAGTTAAATAAGTTGTGAAGCTGGAGTTTAACCAAGCAATAAAACTCCAGACTAGAGCCCTTAGCCCGGCTTTATTTCACATAGACAGTGATTGAGATAAATGCTCTCTCCATGTGAAAGGTTACAAGATCATCAAATCCCACTTCAAACCAAGATTCAGTTGTCTGATTTCCTAAGATCCATTTTTAGCATTCTTACATGATAATGCTTATAAATTTTAACATATGGCACTGAAAATATTATAACCAAAGACATTATGCTAAAATGTCCAGTCATATTATTCACTCAGGAAATATACACACAGTTTCCATTTCCAAAAGATAGTGAGTTATCCTTGAAAAAATACCTGATTTTCTTCTCAATGGAAAATTCACAACCTTCAACTGCAAGAGAGATGAGGCACGTGTTGGAATGGCCTATCTCCAAGCTTTTGTGTATTCAGTAAAGAAACATGTGCAGTGACTATAAATCACCTTCAATTAAAATTTTAAAAATGAATTATTTCTTATGGGTTTTTTTTCCATCACAGTGATGCAGAAATCTTTCTTCTTCTTTTCTACACTTACAAACAAGTTTTTGCCTTATGATACTGAAATGTGTACATTTAAGTCAAATGATTTGTGTGAACACTCACAGCCCCCCGCTTTGTCTTCGCCTTTACTGAATTCAGACTGAGAAATTCCTGTGCCTTCCTGGGGAATTTCAAGACCCAAACAGAACTTCCATGCACACCCTTCCTCAGGACGACGCCATCCATCACCCCTGCCACTGCACTGCTTTCACAGCCCTCAGAGAAGATAAACTTGTGACCCAGGCTGGGAAGTTGGGACTGACTCTCGCTGAGCAGTCCAGCAATATAAAGGGCATCTGGTCCTTTAATGACTCCTTCAGACCTCCCAGTGCCCTCACCAGGCGCTATTGCCACAGTCTTCCCGGCTCCTTCAACTTGAACCATTCCTATACCTCTCTAGAGATGCAAAACTATAAAAGCTCCAAACCATTAGTCCAGATTCTTTCCAGACCCATGCAGAAGGTCTGCCCTAAAGACAACGCCACACGGTAAATGACGTCAAAGGGAACATGCCACAAAATACTTACTGGCAAGATGATCAAGGATGAAGGAGGCAAAGTGAAGAAAGGCATTTTAAGATTCTGCCTCTAATTGTCTGAAATGCCTTTTAGATGTTTTGCCTGTGAACACCATTCACATAACCATAACATAATATCATTGCCCTCATCTAAGTGCTGGACAAACAAATGGTTCTTTTATGACTCTCAGAGGGTATCATCAGGGACTTCAAGAGATAGCTGATCAGGTAAGAATGCATGTTCAGATACAAACTAAAACAAAATACCTGCCAGTTCTTTCCACTCATTATGAGGTCTGCTGTAACCCTGGCCATACCTGATGCATGATGGGAAATGCATAGTGTGCAGAATGTCAACTTGACACATCTGGGTGGAGGGAGCCTCAATTGGGGAATTTCCTCCATTGGACTGGCCTGCGGCCACATCTGTGAGATATTTTCTTGATTGTTAAGAAATAATAATAACTGTGGTCAGGTTATTATGCATTGTATAAGAAAGCAGGTTGAGCACGGGCCAGAGGAGCAAGTCAGTGAGCAGTGTTCCTCCATCACCTGTGCTTCAGCTCCTGCTTCCAGGTTCCTGCCCTGAGTTCCTACCTTGAGCTCCCTAAGTGATGAACTGTGACCTGGGAGACATAAGATGAATAAACCTTTCCTCCCTATGTTGGTATTGGTCAGAGTGTTTTGTTACAGCAATATGAAAGCAAACTAGAACACATAGTAATGATGGCAACTTCATCTCTTTCAAGATGCTAATGAAACTGGTGTTTATTCAGCAAACAACTGTGAACAGCAAGTTCAAGGTGTGTCCCAGTCCTGAGAAAGAATGCCAGCCTATGTTGATCAGTCATCATAATTTCTAGAGGAGACAAAAGCACTAAATAATCCTCATATAAAACAGAAAGTGAGGGGCGAAAGGACGGCTCCAGTCAGTAAAGTGAGGACCTGAATTCAAGGACCAGCACCTATGTTTAAAAGCCTGCAACTTGGGCTGGAGAGATAGCCTAGCGGTTAAGAGCACCGACGCTCTTGCAGAGGACCCGGGTTCGATCCCCAGCACCCACATGGCGGCTAAAAACCGTCTATAACTCCAATTCCAGGAGAACTCCAGTTCCAGGGGAATCCGAGACCCTCTTCTGACCTCCGCGGCATTGCATGACACGGGTGCACAAACCTGCATGCAGACAGTACATTCATACACATACAGAAATAAATAAAAAAAAATAATAATAAAAAAAATAAAAATTAAAAAAATAAAAATAATAAAAAATAAAAGCCTGCAACTGTGGAGTGTACCTATAATACCAGTGCTGGAGAGGCAGAGATATAAGATCCCTGGAGCTCACTGGCCAGCCAGTATAGACGAATCAGCAAGTGTGGGTGGGGTTCAGTGAGAGATCCTACCTCAAAGTATAAGATGGAGAGCAAGTGAAGTAAACACCTCACATTAACACTGACCTCCACACACATACATGCACATCTACATACACAAGCAAGTACACACACACACACACACACACACACACACACACGCACATGAGTACATACACATGGTTAAGAGAGACCAATGTCATGGCACTGAGGGACTGAGCAGGAAAAAGAATGCTTATAACTCAGAAGGACTGCACTGAGGCAGGAACTCTCCACTTCTTAGGTGGATCTTAAGGCAGGATATAGATTTATGCAAGTGAAGGGAAAGTATTCAAAGGAGAACAGAATTCTAGTCTAGTTAACAAAGGATAAAAGAGAGGGACGCAAAGAAGTTCATGAACAAGGTCCCCAACGTGGGATGGCTTGACATATTTTTCCAACTTCCCATTAGTTCAAGAGCAACAGTCACTTGGTAGAGACCTCTGGTTCAAATATGGAGTTCCAGGCCTCTCTACTCTATGACATGATCCTAAGGATGAACCACCTACACACCATGAACTATGCAGCTGAGCAGGCTGCCTTGTAGGTTAAGATATCCAGTGTTCAGTGGATTTATCAAAATGTGAGCCCTTTGTAAATCAATGAGCCTTTGAGTTTTTTATGTGTATGAGTGTTATGCCTGCATGTATGCAAGTGTACCTGTGCCATGCCTGTGAAGAACAGAAGTGGGCATTGGATCAACTAGAACTGGAGCTACAGATGGTTGTTAGCAGCCACGTGGGTGCTGGGAACTGAACTTGGGTCCTCTAGAAGAGCAGCCAGTGCTCTTAACAGCTGAGCCATCTCTCCAGCCCTCAAGGACCCTTTGTCTATAGAAATAACAGTCCAGAATGACTGAACAGGAGAGAGCACAGCTGGCCTTACTGGGCCATAAATAAATTGGGAGAATGTTACTGATGTCCATTATCACAATACTGAGGGAGCCAGCATCTATTAGAAATCTTCTGCTGTGCTCTGAGTGTTGTGGAGACAGGATGGATGATGATCCAGCATATTCTCTGGTCTGACTAGAGAAGCTTGCTTTGATCTCATTGTCATATTAGAGTTTCTGGGCAAGATTTCATTTGGGGACCAAATATGAAAGTGCTGCTATCAGCAAATGCAAGTTTTGCAAGATGTTTTCAAAGGGTAGTTGACTCAGAAGATCAAATGCCATAGACGAATCTGGTAGCAGCAGTGTGAAGATGGATTAGAGGGAGAAGGGTATTAACCAGAGATGAGCAAAATATTGCAACATCAAGGCGAAGGTACTATCGGAGGGCCAGAATTCAAGGGAACGAGTATGAGAGAGGTATAAACCTTCTGGGCCTTACAAACAAGTGGAGCACAGACAAGAATGGGGGATTTTAAACCTAGGAGGTAGAATATTGTCACTACAGAAATAAAGAACACAGAACACGGGACCAGTATAGAAATTAAACACCAGATTCAATTTGGGAAATACTAACTTTGAGATCCTGACAAGATCTCTAGAGGACAAGTAGCTTGGTGGAAATAGCTTTTGTCATTTCCAGCCCCTTTCTGTTGCTCACTACTACAGCCCCATAGAGAAGCCTAGTAGAGAAGGCTGTCCAACAGGCCCACCCAACCCAGCCACACAAAGATGAACTCATCCTCTCCCTTGCTATTGATTACTGTTTCCAAAGTCTCTTTGTACAGAGGCTTCAAACTGGGCCCCAGATCTTCCTTAATTCTCCACTGTCATCTTTTAAAACACCTTCATCAGCATGCTGACGTCCCATTCAGATTCCCTCCTATTCACTTTAGACAGAGTAAAAGCCGAGGATTTTAGCCCAGCTAAAGACCATCCATGAAGAACGTCTATGGCCATCCACAGTCACCCACGGGACACCCACCTTGCTTTTCCCCACACTTCCCTCTGTCTCCCTGCCCAGCACTTCTCCAAGGAGAACAGCCTGTGTCTGACACTCAGTCATGCCCATCTTACTCTTTCCCAACCTCTTAAACACATTCAAGTCCTTCCTACATCGCTCCCTGGCTGTCTCCTCACCTGACCTGTGCTCATTCTCCAAACTGTGGCAAAGGTCCTTCCTCTCCTAAACCTTTTTGTTGCCAGAAGACCTCTTCCAAAAGTAGTGTTTCCTAGCCCCTCAGTAAACAATGCCTTTCTGTTTCTTCATGTGCGATATAAGGATTCTAACTGTGCTTCCATCATAGAGTTCTGAAAACTTGAATAAGTGATTAATAAATAACTATCATTATTCTTTGTTAGACATTGGGCTAGACAATTAAGGAATAAGATTGAAGTTCCTTACCTCAAGGAGATCAAAATCCAATGAGGAGAAAATTCACATTAACTGGCCAATCTGTGGAATTCATCTGGGAAAATTGCAAGCAGTATGATAACACGTTGCTATCTTTTCTGTTTTCTAGCATGTCAGGCATAAGCCTTTGAATATATTTTCTTGAATAACTCTTTAGAAACTCTATCTTACTCCTCATTTTTTTATTATTTTTACTTCTGTCTTGAGACTATACTAAATAATTCTATTTTCAAAAATAAACACTTTTATTCTAAGAACTGAAAATTGTTTTACTCATCTGAATATACTTCAAAATAATACTATTATTGATATTTCAGTATGTAACACCTTCCACTAACTGGGCCTTACCCTTCTGTCACACACACACACACACACACACACACACACACACCTAACTGCCCAATGCATGTATAATCAGAGATGTGAAAATACAGTGACTCTCAAGCCAAAAGTATAAATGAAGAAGGAAATTCTAGCTGTGGCTCCAGGGCAAGAACAAGGAGGCTGTAAGGGTAACCCACCTTGCTCTGATTGTTTCAGACAGCAGCTCCTAGCCCTCGTTGATAAGAAGAAGGTTCCCACCTGGGGGTAATTTGCTAAAATGTATATTCCTGGACTCTCACCCACCTAGGCTTATGGGGTCATAACTTGTTGGGAGGAGCCTGGAAACCTGCAGCTGGAGCAGCACTTGACATGATTAGGACAATGGATCAAGCTTCAGAATCCCTTTCCCTCCTACTAAAAGATATGGCCAGGCATTCCCCCAGACCTTGGATCTGAGAAGCTGCAGAGCCAAATGCTTGTGTTTTATTCCCAGAAACGTAACTTCTTTTGGCTTTCCAACTGAAGTTTCTGATCAGCATAAGCATTTCAGCCATTCAGGGTCCTTTCACAAAAATAAATAAATAAATAAAAAATTTTTAAATCCTTCAATTATTTTGATGCCTCTTAAGGACTTTGAATGTGTAACACAAAATCTCATCAGATAATGTTGTTGCAGTTGCTAAATTGGGATTGAAGCCCATTTAGAACTCCACTTGTTTCACTTAGTCAGCTATTTTATTTGTCAATCTTGTACCCTCCTACCTGTTTACAGAAAGATACATTTAAGGAATTCTATTCCCCTTGACTAGCTTTGATAGCATCTCTTCTATAAAATGTCATTTTGCTGGGAATTTTACTCAACTGTTGTAGGAGGCACATTCTTTCCATCTTCCAAAAGGAGTTCCAGGGCTCATCTCTACCCAGATGAGAGCTTTTGACAGGAGAAGGATACCTTTCCTAGAAGTTTCAGAGAAGTTTCTAGACTCTCTGATAATTTCATGAAACCTAGCCATCTCCCTATACCAAAGAACCACGCATCCACACCCCACAAGAAACTAACTCCACTCAAGAAAGAGAAATGGTCTCTTTCCTTTAAACAGGTACAGGCACAAGAAATCAGACACCAAGGAGCCTCCATCGCCTGGTTAAGGGCTTTCAGCCAGTGGACTCTGAGTGCCCAGCCCCAGCTTTTGCTAGTTACACTAACTTAGGCAAGAAAGTCAAGTTTTACTGGGGTCTCATTTTTCCTATATGAAAAAAAAAAATAATGCCTGCCTTAAAAAGTTTCTGTGTGATTTAAATTAGGTATTATATAAAGGCCTTAAACCAAATCCTACCATATGGTAGATATTCTATCAGTGCTAGCTATTATTTCTTCTTGTGGTGGTTTAGCATTTGAGGCAAAATAAGTAAAAAAATAAATAAATAAAGGAATCCTCCATGTCCTGTCCTGTCCTCCTACCTCAGAGTTTCCTTTATATCTAGATGCTTGTTCAGCCAAATGAACAACCATGCTAGCCAGTACACGCTATCATTGCTTCCTCATCACAAGGCTTGCAAGGTCCCATTTGCTAGGGTGCCTGTCCCACTTCACTGAATGATCATTGGATCATTCTCCTTCTTACAACCTGAGGAATACTCCTGGCTGCATCACAAGTGTTCCATCCTAATTTCCCACCCTGTTAACATTTAATAATTCTTATATGCCAACAAAGTCAGATCTTTGATTCAGCTCATCCCCTGGCACCATTCTGGAGAGGAGCAATTCACAGTTCAACCTCATCTGACTTTGATAGCTGGTATCCAGCTAGATAGCCAACGACGAATATATGAGGGCTTCAAATCTGCCCTCTTTTATCTCCTCACTAAGGCATGATTGTAAATCTCCCTAAGATTGGCCTGCCAAAGCGGGAAGAAGTAGAGGCAACAAAACTCTACTTTGTGGATGCTTTGCCACAAAGAGGCAGTGACTACTGCATCCAGTGCAAGGCAGAGCACGAACATGAAGAGGCAGACATTTAAACAGAATTCTGTAGCTCCTGCAAGAAGCAAGCTTTTATTTGGTGTAGATGAGAAACTACAGATCCCTGAGTCATGACTAGGGAAAGGACGGGAGAGCCCTCCAAGCCTTTAGATGACTTATTTGGCAAGGGAGGAGGACAGCCAAATGGTCAGGCCTGTTGAAACTGGTTCTGCAGCAGAAGAGCTTGGAGCGTCATCACTTTGGCCTTCAGCCCTTGCAACTCCATTTCCCAAGGCTCTTTGTGAGCAAGGACAGGGCAGCAGCAAACCATGCAGGAAGTCCATGGCAAAGTTTCCAGAAAAGAGACACTTAGCACTGAAAGAACCAAATCTTAAATTTGACTTACAGTGAGCTCCTGGCCAGCTGGGACCAAAGGGAGACCTTTGTCTCAACCGACAAAAAAAAAAAAAAAAAAAAAAAAAAAAAAGAGTAGGATTTTGAGAGTTAGGATGATTCTTACTAAAATCCAGTCTGAAAGGCTGCTACTGATTAGTTTCTGCTATACATCATCAAGGTCAGATTATGGGTTACTTTCCTTCAAGAGTTAAGAAACAGAAAATCGTTAGTGAAACATAATGTTCGAAGTATATGGCAAAGAGTTGGCTCTTTATGGAGTTTTTATTACATCCTGTTCACTGGAACACAAAAACTCAGTCTATTCCCAGAACCTATTATCTTAGTCAGAATTCTGCTATTCAGAAATGGAATGAACTTTTGATATTTAGTTCAAATCTGAGGGAAAGGGGCTGGGAAAAAAACAATTCTGCCCCTGAAAAAATAATATGAATTATTCAGAAGAAAATTCTCATACTGGCCTAATCTTCTCTATTTCCACATATTTGTAACTGATAGAGGTTCAGGAAGTGGAGAGGTTACACCCACGCCAGCTCTAACCAAAGGGACCTATGGCATTCTGGGAGTGGCCTGTTCTTATCAGTTTGCTTTAGAGGATACTATAGCTCCTGGATAATGCTAGCCACTGGGAAAGCAACCAGACTGCCAACTTTCTATCTCAATGTAGTAGATTCATTGATGCAAAAAAAAAAAATCTCTGAAATCTACTCCATCCATTTGAGACCATTAAGAGAGATTGTTTTTCAATTTCAGGCTATCCCAGTACCTACGTTTTTCTCTTTGCTTGCGATTTCTATGTGCTGAGGTTTGAACCCAAGACCATGGGCATACTAAACATATGATCTACTGCTGAACTACACTCTACCTGTTAGAGTGACTTTTGTTAACAAAAGGCGGTATAAGCAACAAGGAAAATGACAGAAGAATGCAATTTTATTTATGTAGCTGTTTTAACTGAATACATGCTTCTTTTTAAGTCTAAGCTATACTCTAGATAAAAACCAGCCAAATATGACTGGTCTTTTGCTTATTATCTTCCTACATGTCATTACCGTCCCTTCAACACTAAGACCATGCCACCTAAAGAACACATACAAGTTCTTAAGCTGGATGAATGAGGAACAGTTGACACATGTTTAAAGAAGGTAATCACAGAAACATGAATAGAAACAACACAAAACTTTCCATGTAAAAACATTACAGATATCTCCTAGCACTTGGGAGGCAGAGGCAGGTGGGTCTTTGTGAGTTCAAGGCAAGCCTGGTCTACAATGTGAGTTCCAGGATGGCTGGGGCTACAGGGAGACCCTGTCTCGAAAAGACCAAAAAAAAAAAAAAACAAAAAAAAAAAAACACGACTTTCTCAGTGGTCCCATAAGTCAACTCTAACCTCCCTATCTTTACAAAAGGGACAAATCAGGAGCCCTGTTAGCAAACTAAGACCACAGCCTATTTGTAAAGGAATCCAACACCCCGTTGTAAAACTTGCCGGAGTCAGAACTGCACTCACCACACCTAAATTCTACCTATAGACCATGGAGAGGCCTCACTAAAGGATCGGATCCACTGGGACTTTGTCTCTCTTTCCAGTTGTCAACTTGATCATGAGGTCTGGTTCTGTCCAGATGTATCCCCAAGGTGGCCTTTGGTTTCCTCTCCAATTAAATAGAGCATATAGTATATGAATCAAGGATTATATTGCCAGGGAGGAAATAAAAATGAAAGGGTGGTACTAACTGACTTTGCAACAGATGAAACCAGGATATGGTATACCGAACAGCCAGAGTTGGCCATGAAATTCCCAGCCTTAAATCAAACCTACCTTAAGAGGGATATAAGAGGAAACTCTCAAGGTAACTGTAAAACGCTCAGTTCCTGATG
>VZQC01015001.1:0-83826 GCA_009823505.1 Rhizomys pruinosus | reverse complement strand
CACACACACACACACACACACACACACACACACACACACACACACACACACACACACACACACCCACACACACACACACACACACACACACACACACACACACCCCTCAAAATACCCCACCAGCTAAGATCATGATCCATGAAATATTTTTACTTACCTCACAAGAAAGTCATACAATCCACCAGAGGAATGCCTTGTCTCAAAAAGTCCCAAAGGTTGCTAGTCACATCTGCCCTGAAATGTCACCTCCTTCTTCCCCTACAGACAGACACTTCCCAAAAGGAAAGTGACAATCTCATTCTTCAGGAAAAACATCTCAGTAATCTGCTTTAATTAATTGCAGAGCTTCTACATAGCTTTTGACTCCACCTCAATTATGCCTTAAAAATCTCACACCCACACCTAGAAATTTTGTATTCTAGCCATGGAATTTCTTAAATCAGAAACATTGGGCCCATATTATTCTGCCAAATAAGTCATGTGCATAGCAATCAAATTGCCTGCTTGAAAGCCTCAAGCTCTGACTGAGAACCTCATCCATCTAGTCTCCCCTTTGTTCGAAGGGAGAGTCATACAAAATGCTTTCTTTCTGGTTTCTTGACTCCATTTTGAGGTACTAAGTGACGAAGTAAAGAGGTTTGCAATCCTCTATTCAGATCACCTCTCATAAAACAATTCATGTCATAGAAAACAATGCTAATCATTCAAATAAAATGGAAAAAATTAACTGTTACTAAGCAAAAGCAGCAAAAATGTCTCCTTTCCAAGTGGATAAGGGATCATGAGATAGAAATTCTGCATAGCTCTCTGAAAACTAGAAGCCCTTGTCTTAAGATCTCATTCTTCTTTTAACCAATAGCTTTGAAAGCCCATTGGATCTCAAACTGACTCCATCCTATGGTATGGTTTCTACCTATGACACTCTGAAACAATTACTGTTTTAATCTTATACAATTTTATTGCACATAGCCCACTATGCCATCTACCCTTGCAGAAAAATAATTTTTAAATTATATACATAGTAGACAAAAACTCCCAAATGGCCTTGAATGTGAACCAATCTTGTACAAAAGTCAAGGTTCAAAAAGAAGCAACAAGTTTAAGAAGGGAACAGTATTTTTGAAACCTCACAAAATTGGAAACAAGGAAAGTCAATAAAATTTCTTCCAAACCACCTTTCCCTGCCCCTGGAAAGCATTTTATGGGATAATGAAAACCTCTCTTGGGGAGCAATGTGATTAACCAATAAAGGACTGAAATTTCCTTCCTATGTAACTCCACAGGGTGCTTCCCAGAAAGTTCCAAATGTCTGCACACAGTTAACTGCGTGTTGGTGTGCCACTGTATTACAGGTGCGTGTTAAGGGGGAACCCACTGAGATTTTCTCTGGACTGGTTAAACAACAGTCCTATTCTCTGGTACCCTCATGGGTTGGTTAGCAAGTTCTCCCCTCCCCAAAAAGCTCTGTGAATAGCAGAGACGGATTCATTGCCCAGCCTCTGGTCTGCAGAAAAAGCAAGCTTGCACACTTGAAATCTCGGGATTCACGGATTAATACTATCTGGTTGGGAGAGAGTGCATGAGGAACCAACTTTTTCTACACATGCTCACAAGAGATTGTGGGGCTCAGCCTCAGCAGCTACTCCAGTCGACTAAGAAAAGATATATGGGCACCTGTCAACCCTGAGAACTTGACACTTAAAGGATGGAGAGTGAGCGCCTTCCTGGGTTTAATCTCATCACTGTTCCTTTGGGAAGGATGCTTCAGGGCACATAGGTTTGACCCAGACTGTTGCTTTGCAGGTTCCCAGTAACACACAGGTTAAGCCAGCCAATAAATCAACTACCTAACCAGGCCTTCATCACCCTGCACCCTGGACTCTCAGAGCTTTGCAGCCATCTGATATTTCTTTAATGGGATTACTCTGAAGGACAGGGAATTTCTGGAGTCTCTCATTGTGAAAGGACTGCTTCCAACAATATTTATGACATAATGCTTTCCTGCCTAAACCTTGTATTTTCTCCCAATATTCGGGCTCTATGCATTCCAAAGTCTCTTCTCAGAAAGACTTTCCATTATCAAAAATGTTTATTTTTCAACTTCTTTTTGGTCTTTTTTGAGGCAGGGTCTCCCTGTAGTTCCAGCTATCCTGAAACCCACTATGTAGACCAGGCTGACCTTGAACTCACAGAGATCCATCTGCCTCTGCCTCTACCTCCCAAGTACCAGGATTCTTTAATCCTAGTGTGTGTGCCACCAAGTCCAGCCACTATTTTTCAACTTTTTTATCTTATTTTCAAACCTCCAGAAAAGTTGAAAGAATAGTATAAGTAAATCCCAATATTCTTTAACTAGACTCAGTAATTTTGTTTGCTTGCTTACTTATTGCTTGGAGCAGTCAGGATGGAACCAAAGACCTAGTTAATACTAAATAAGCATTCTAATGGCAGATTCACCAACTTTTTCTACCTTTTCCTTAATAAGCTCTTCTGTTTATATGTGTATTTGTATAACTCTACATACACTCCAAGATAGTTATTTCTGAACCGCGTGACTGTAGGTTGCATGCACACTGCCCTCCCTCTATAATACCTCAGTGTGTATTTCCTAAGAACTGAAATGTCTCTTACATAACCACAGTACAAATATGAAATGTAAGAAATTTAACATTGGTATAATCTTTTTTATACTCTCATAATATACAGGCTAGATGAAAATTCACCATATCTCCCAATAATGATCCTTCTGACAATTATCTCTCTGGAAAGGATTCATCTGGGATTACATGCTTCATTCCAATTATTGCCTCTCTGTAGAATCCCTTAACTACGATCAATCCCCCAGCCGTTCAGTTACTTTACAATATGTCCCTCAAGGTGAGTTTCTCTATTTCTCTGTGATTAGATTCATGTATCACATTTGGGGTTGGATACTACATACTGATGTCTTCTTTCCCAGAGTATCTTGTCCCAGAGCCCAGGATATGTATTTGTCTTTTCTTTGTGATGGTAATTTCTATGACCTATTAAGATCTTGTGGCATTTCTCCTCTATGCGGCAAACCATTTTGGCTTCTTTGCTTGGGATGCTGTAAGGATTCCATTTCCTCACTGAATATGCACCTCTAGATTTAGCACTCATTGATGACTGTTGCCCAAACTGTTACTCTGCTCATCCTAGATTGCTTTTTTTTTTAATTTTTTTTTTATTATTATTTATTTTTGTATGTGTATGAATGTATTGTCTGCATGCAGGTCTGTGCACCCGTGTCGTGCAATGCCGCGGAGGTCAGAAGAGGGTCTCAGATTCCCCTGGAACTGGAGTTCTCCTGGAATTGGAGTTAAAGACGGTTCTCAGCCGCCATGTGGGTGCTGGGGATCGAACCCGGGTCCTCTGCAAGAGCGTCGGTGCTCTTAACCGCTAGGCTATCTCTCCAGCCCCCAGATTGCTTTTTAAAGATGTAGTTACACAAAGTTCACTGAACACCAAGGTTGGGGAAGGGCTCACGAGGTCCCATTCCTATCTGAGGAGCTATTGGCAAGTAACGGTTGCTGGAGGAGTGACATTTTCCTCAATAGTGTAGCCCATGCTCTTGTAAACCCATCACTTGTGCTTCTACTATAAGCCTAGTCAAACTCAGACCAGTTGGGAAGAAGGGAATGAGCAGGAGTGTTGGGGGGATACAAAAGAAGGTAATGATAGGAAATATGATGAAAATACACTACATAAATGTTTGAAAACGTCATAATGAAGCCCATTGTTAGGTATGATTAATATATGCTAACAGAAAGTTAAAAAGAGAAATTACAGAAACTTAGTTCACTACCTACCTCCAAGGAGCAGAAGAAAGTATCAGATTGCCTAAGCAGTCACAGGCTTCCTGGAGTCAGAAAGAGACATGCTACAAATGAGTACAGTTTGACACAATTTGCTTTTCTTTTATCCTAGTTTCTTAAATTAAAAAAAAAAAAATCCTGACCCCAAAGGTGAGAGTTGCAACCTGAAATCACGACACCATCTCCCATGACTTCGATTCAGGATCAAGCATTTTGCATTATGATCACAGGCATTTTCCTGTCCAGGGCATTTCCCCCCTTTTGTTTAAATTGTTTCTTGAATAAACATCTCAAAACTTAGGACGGGACGGCAGCCAACAGAAGATAATCTCCCAAGGGAAAACACTGGAATCCTTACAATTTCCATCAGCAAGAAGCAGAGGAAAACGACAAATTGCCATTCATTTCCAGAGAAATTACACTCTACAATGAAGGCTTCCACCTTTAATTCCAAGAAATAAAAGGCAGTTTTGAAAAAGTCTAAATTTTATATATGGCAAAGAAAACACACTGTAAAAATCCCCACGGAAACAGAAGCCCATATGCATGTACCATATTAATTTGCATGCATCCACTCCTTGTAAGAGTGCAAGGATCGTAGAAACCTGATCTGCTAATTATCAAGAGAGTACGCTACTCATTTCACACGGAATGAAAGAAAGCGGAACCCACTGGTTAGGAGAATCTATCACCTATTCCCTGTGGAATTCACCATGTTCACTTAAAATAAGCATATTTCCTTCAGGACAGATGGAAAAATGTGAGGTGACAATTCATTCTTCATGAACAAAAGTTACTTCCCCAGGCAAATTCTCACTTGTAGGTGTGGAATATCCATGTGCATAAAAAAACTCAGGGATCTGTCGGCAAGAATGGCTACTGAAGGGAGGATTAGTCTAATAAAGACAATTTGGGTGAAAATAAAAAATAACACAAACACAGCCAGAAGGTCCAACCTATGGGTGTTGATGTGGCCAGAACACCTCTCTGCTGAACAGAAATCTAGCAACAGGAGAAAGATTTGCCCAACTATTGCATTCCTGTGTATTGTGTAAACATAATCTATCAATTCCCAGCCTAGGGAAGTGAAAAAGACTACATATCCATCTACATATGAACATGGGATGTCATAGTTAGACACAAACTTTGAAACACCTAGGAAGGGGGAATCTCAACCAAGGAATTTCCTTCATTGGATTGGCCTGTGGGCACATCTATGAGGCATTTTCTTTTTTTTTTTTTTAATTTATTTTTTTATGTGTATGAGTGTACTGTCTGCATGTAGGTTTGTGCACCCTTGTCGTGCAATGCCACAGAGGTCAGAAGAGGGTGTCGGATTCCCCTGGAACTGGAGTTAAAGACGGGTTCTTAGCCGCCATGTGGGTGCCCAAGTCCTCTGCAAGAGCAGTTGGTGCTCTTAACCACTAGGCCATCTCTCCAGCCCATGAGGCATTTTCTTAATTGCTGATTGATGCAAGAGGCTCCAGCATACTGTGGGTGGTACCTGAGCAGATGGGCCTGTGTTCAATTAGAAAGGTAGCTGAGGGAGCCATGGGAGCAGGACAGTGAGCTCCTGCCCTCACCAAGCTGCTTTATCACAGCACCAGAAATCAAACTAGACAACGAAGCAAAAGGTTATTATCATATTGCAGTGTCTTGCTGTCAGATTTTGTTCTTCAGAACAAAAGAAGCAACTTAGTATTTTAAAAATCGCTGGGCGTGGTGGCGCACGCCTTTAATCCTAGCACTTGGGAGGCAGAGGCAGGCGGATCTTTGTGAGTTCAAGGCCAGCCTGGTCTACAGAGTGAGTTCCAGGACAGCTGGGACTACAGGGAGACCCTGTCTCGAGGAAAAAAAAAAATGATCTCACTTTGTAAGCAATGAAACAAAGACAGAGTTTTAATACATATCCATCCAACAAATACATTTATTTAAAAAATATTTACTAAGCTTGTGGTGTGCACTAGACACTGGGCTACATAGACCCTGGATACATGATGGAAATTAAAGAACAATAAGTCCTCAATAGCCACATCTGAAGAGTTAGCTAACTACAAATAAAAAATACTGCCAAGCTGAGTGTGGTGGCACATGGCTTTAATCCCAGCTCTCTGGAGGCAGAGGCAGGTGGATCTCTGTGAGTTCAAGGCCAGTCTGGTCTACATAGTGAGCTCCAGGCCAGCTGGTAAAGGGAGACCCTGTCTCAAAAAGACACACACACAAAAATACTGCCAAAAGGCGTAATTGTACCAAACATGAACAGACTCTTTTCCTTGTCATTGTCTTTGAAGCAATATATGAAGAGTCTAACAATTATTTACATATCATTACCCTGCATTAGGTATTAAGAGCATTAAAAGTGAGCTACTGATGATTTGGGAACAGCCAGACATGATAGTACATATGTATAATCCCAGCCCTTGGAGGCAGGATTACAAATTCAAGGTCACTGAGTTCCAGGCCACCTTGGATTACATAGTAAGACCCTGTTGGAAAAAAAAATAAACTTAAATAAATAAATACCGCTGAGGTAAGATGTAAACATTGCAGCATCTCACATTAGGTATCTAGCATTTTCAGATGTTGGTACCCGTGGGAAGTTCCAGGAACCAATCCTACATAGATGTTGCAAAATTACTAAAGATAAAATGTCTATTGTCACAAACAATGCTGCAAATTCATGAAATGTGTTATTTGTAATTACCCAGTTTATTGAAAGATTCCATTTAGATCAGTAATGTTCATAGAACCATATTATGAGTCACATATATAATTTCAATATACCAGAGAACACTTCTCTCAGGAAATACAGAACCTAAGAGGGCAGGCATTCCAGCCCACATTGTACATATGAAAAGTAAACAATAGGGCTTAGAGGTGATCAAATGATGCATCTGCAGAATCCGTGTACTGTCCCATCACTGCGGTGAGTGCTGAAGTCATAATTCAGTCCCAAGACTTCCAGAGGCTGAGTGAGCTTCCCTCACACCTTTCTGCCCTACAAGAGAATACTGATTGGCAATCTGTTCACAGCCCTGTTAGCTCATAGAGACCCTTAAATGCCTCGTTCTGTTGACCAAGTCCAACTGCTATAAATCTGGATTCATTGAGTGCTTCTTACTAAGACATGCATTTTCTAGTTAGCCACACACTCCACCACCCCCTGTTTTATTTATTATTCTCTTTGGAACCCTAGATGCATTTGCATTTGCAAATCCAGTGAGGCAACTGACTTCATTAAGACCAAACAAGGAAGAAGCCTGAGCCAGTACTTTTAGAAGCTAGCCTGCTTATCCACACAGGTCCAGGTGCTAACAGTCTCTCTTTCTCTCTCCTTCTCTTTCTCTCTCTTTCTCTCTCTCTCTCTTTGCTCTCTCTCTCTCTCTCTCTCTCTCTCACTCTCTGATTTTTTTGTTCAAGATAAGGATTTTTAATTTTTATTGGATGTTTATGATTTCATACAATACATCTTGATCATATTTAGATATCACTCCCCTATTGACATTCCCCTAGCCCCACCCCCACACCAGATTTCATGCATTTTGTCTTACATAAGGCCTATCAAGTCAACTTGGTGCTCCCAGATGTCCCTCAATATAAGTTCATCCACTGATGCTAGTGTCACTTCCTTGAAGAAGACCCAGCGGTGATCAGCTACCAATACAATAGTTCCTCAGCTGTGGTTCGAGCTTCTTACGCATTTCCTGGGTTTTGTCTGGTTTTAGTTCAAGATGAGGATTTTTAAGACATGAGGATCTCTTTTGTCCCCTACTTGCCTCCTGGGGGCGGGGATTAGATGCAACCTATAACCACCATATTTCTGTGATTTTCTTCCTTGTCTCACCTTGGCTACATCACAGGCTTCTGGACAGCATGACATACTAGTAGGCTTTTCGTTATATTAAGCAATGTTGACTTGGACATCATTGCAAGGAAGTGGAAGTAGCCTGACTTTGGCAGACAGCTAGACCCTTTATAAATACAACAGAGCAAAAGCAACCAAACAAGATGATTCTGTCCCAGTCCTGATGGATTTGCTGATCTAATTGGTAGATAAAGATTTGTTTAAGACAACTCTATGTGCCATGGAGTAGCGCTCTGTATTAGTTACTTTCCTGTTTCTGTGATGAAACACAGTGATCAAGGCAGCTTACAGACAAAGGAGTTTATCTGGGCTTACAGTTCCAGTGAGATTAGAGTCCATCATGGCGGAGTTGCATGGGAGTTGGCAGGCATGGCCGGAGGAGCAGGAAGACAGACCTTACTCTCATCTTCCAGCATACATAGTACACAGAGAGACGGAAACAAGCCAGAAGTGTAGCAAGGCTGTGAACTCTCAAAGCCCGCTGGTCCTGGTGACCGCTTCCTCCAACAAGGCCTCACCTCCTAAGCCTACACAAACAATACCACCAAGTCAGGCCAAAATCTCAAGTATTTGGAGCCTATAGGGGACATTTCTCATTCAAACCACAACATACATCTATATTTTTATATTTTTCATTAATTTTTAGCACAGTATACGTTTCATTATAACATTTTCATGCGCGTCATCATCCTTTGCTTAATTCATTCCCCTCCCCTACCACTCTCCCTGGTGCACCCCTCCCCTCTAGTTGGTTTCCTCCCTTCCCTTCATCTCTGTCTCTACTCTCACATCACCTGTACTCCATTGCCCTTCTTTTACCTCTTTCTTAATAGATCAGCCTCCCCTTATGATCCTATTTCTAGTTTCACGATCTTCACATACATATAAACATACACACATATATGTTTTTATTATTAAGACCCTTTTTTATTGAGTGCATTTCCTACAACATTTCTTAATCAAATTTAGACTCATTCCCCATCCATGCCTACCCCTCGTGCCCCCCTTCCCCTGTCAGAGCTCATGGATTCTGTCATACACAAGTCCTGTCTTGCATCTTTTTTCTCAGTCTTTCATAACCTTTTTGGTGCACAGGTTTACTGTTTTGATCAATTCTTTGAATAGGTTTTTCTCTCTTTTTTTGTTCCCATTTCATTTTCAGATTTTGTAACTTTGATTTATGTGTGGAGTGTATGTATGCATATTCTGGAATAATATAGAATGAAATGGGAACACATATATTTTTAATATATATTACAGATAATTTTAAGTCTAGGCTCTGCATAACTTATTTGGCTTAACAGAATAATTTCCCATTGCACCCATTTTCCTGAAAATGTCATGATATCATTTTTCTTTATAGTTGCATAATATTCCATTAGGTATATGTATCACATTTTTTTATCCATGTATCTGCTGATGTTCATTTAAGCTGGCTATCTTGAATAGTGTAGCAAAAAAAAAAAAAAAAAGACCTTGGATGTTTAAGTGACTTTGTGGAATGTTGACCTATATTCCAAGAGGAGTAAGCTGGGTTGTGTGGTAATTCTATTTTTACTTTTTCTAGAAACTTCCATACTGGTTTCTAAATAGCTGTACACATTTACCTCTCTACCAGCACTAAATAAGTGTTCCTCTTTCCCGACATCTTTATTAGTATTTATTCTCATTTGTTTGCTTGATAATAGCCATTCTACCTAGGGCGTGATGATCCCCTTCAGCACTTTTAAGGATCTTGAACTTTTTTCAAGAATTTATTGGCCATTTACATTTCTTCATTTAGAATTGTCTATATTCAGCTCATTGATCTATTTTTTAATTGGGTGACTTGGGCTTTTTTTTTCTTTTCCTTCTTTATTTAGTGTTTGGTTCCTTATATAGTCTAGATATTAATCTACTGTGTGATGTATTTTTTTTTTTTTTTTGCCAATCTAAGAGCTGTCTCTTCACTCTGGTAACTGTTTTCCAGTGCCTTGGGATTCTTTCCTGTGCTATTGGAATTCTTTTCAGAAAGTCCTTGCCTGTGCCTATATCTTTTTTTTTTTTTTTCCTCGAGATAAGATATCCTTATAGTCTGAGCTACCCTGGAACTTGTTATGGAGACAAGGCTGGCCTCAATCTCACAGAGATCCACCCAGCTCTGCCTCTTAGGTGCTAGGATAAGAGGCATGCACCCCCTTACCTGGCCTAGGTCTATATCTTAAAGTGTTTTCCCTATGTTCTTCTCTAGCAGGTTTGAAGTTTTAGGTCTTATGTTAGCTTTTTAATTCATTTTGAATTGATTTTCAAATAGTGCGTGTATATTTTGTAATTAAAATTAGCATTAGCTTTTATATATTAACAGCCACTTGTTTATTTGGACCTACATTTTTCAGTGATTACATTGAGTAGGAAAGTCTAAAGTGAAGATTCTCAAGCTTGAGTCTAAGAGGTATAAGTTAGGAATGGTGGCGCACGCCTTTAATCCTAGCAGAGGCAGGCATATCTCTGTGAGTTCAAGGCCAGCCTGGTCTACAGAGTGAGTTCCAGGCTAGATGGGGCATATAGGGAGACCCTGCCTCAAAAACACCAAAAAAAAAGTTATAGGGTAGGATGTGGGGAATATGTTTAATGGGAGATTTCTGAGACCCAGCCACCAAGATTCTAAGTTGGGAGAACTTAGAATCTGATGCAGGAGTTGCTTACAGTTCACTCTTCAAGAATATGGATGCTCTGGATCAGATATGAAGTGCTCTCCTAAGTCTCATGTGTTAAAGGCCTGGTTCCTAATGCAATATAGAGTTTAGGGGAAGTGACTTGGCCATGCAGCCTCTGACCTAATCAGTGGATGAATTTGTTAATGTATTAGAAGCTGTGGAAAGTGGAGCTTGATTAGAGGAAGTAGATCACTGAGAATACAACTTTGAAGGGTATATCTCCAGTCTCTCCTTTTCTGTCTCTTTAAGCTTCCTGATTGCCATACGGTGAGAAGTTCTGTTCCACCTATTCTTCCCCCACCCCATAATATTCTGCTTCATCTGGAACACAAAAGTAATGGATCAAGTCAACCATGGGCTGAAACCTCTGAAACAGTAAGCCAAAATAAGTGTTTCCTCATATAAATTTATTTTCACAATGTATATTTTTATTGAATTTTTCATATATCTTAATCATGATTTAGAGCCCTTCCCTTATCTGAACTCCCCCCCCCCTTAGCCTGCCCACAGGATTTGATGCATTCTATCTTATATGCTAAGGCCTATTGAGTCAGGTTTGTGTCTCCAGATGTCCCTCAGTGTGAGTCCATCTGCCATAGCCTGCTCAATCTATCTGGTGTTACTCCCTAAAAGAAGACCAACTCTCCCTCACCCAGCAGTGATCAGCAGCTTCTTAACTAAAGTTGGGGCCTCCTTCCATTTCCCCAGCCCTAGGCTGGTTTCTGTCTGACTGAGTTTGCTTATGCCTTGTGCATGTTGTCACTGTTGCTGTAAGTTCACATGAGCAACTTCCCAGAAGCCTGGAAGACTCTGTTTCCTTATGCTCATGCACCACTCTTACTTTCTACAATTTTTATTTCCCCTCTTCTACAATGGTCCCTGAACCCTGTGTCAGTGAGATTTAATATTGGAGTCCTATCCAGGGACATGTACTTTGCAGTCTCTTCTCTACACTTAGGCCAATTGTGGCCTTCTGTGTGCACCACTCTGTGTTGCATGAGGAAGTTTCACCAACTCGAGCTGACAGAGGCTTAAGTCTTCTCTCTACCCCTTTGTTCCACTATATTCCATGAGTCTTAGGGATAGAGGTTCTATTGTAGATGTGTCACCTGGGGCTGGGCATCTCATACTTATTCTTTGTGTGTGACCAGTTGTAGAATTCTGAAATAATCTCCATCTGTTGCAAAAAGAAGGGTTTGTTTTTTGATGAGTGGTGACTAGTATACTTGTCTTGAAATAGAAAAATACATATTAAGCATACAGTAAGAAATTACATTTGTCTAGGGATGCAACAGATGTAGGGTTTTCTCTAGGCTCTACGACCTCTCCAGCCAGGTGTATTTGGCTGTGTTTATAGTGTCACACATGAGCTCCCTCCCATTGAGTGGCTTTAAGTCCAATTAGGTAATTGTTGATTACCCTCAAGATAAAAGTGCCACTGAATCAGTTTGTTGTGCCAATCATTATTGTGATTATTAGGCTTTAAAGCTGGGGTTGGACCATTGATTGATTTTCTCTCTTAGCCACTTACATAGTATCCTCTACAACGATAGCTAATCTTCAGAGAGGAGCCTCCCAGCTCAGTTCCAGCTCCATTGCTATAAATCTGTCTGACATATGTCCTGTCTTCAGCAATAGGTCCTTACCTTCAAGTTCAAGTTTTAATCAAGGGCTGTAGCAATAGACTGTGTTAAAAAATTCCTGTTTGGGGAAATCTCTTGGACTATCCTGACCAAAAACTGGAAGGGGAATTTCTCCTATCTGGTACTGTATATGTGGATCTTTAAGTAGGCTTTTGACTTGATCCATTTCCTTCTGGTTTTTCACATCATCTAAACATTATTCATCTCTCACCTCTTTCTTCCTGTCTAACCCACCCTCTCAGTTAAAGTATCCCCATTTTTCTCATTTTTCTCTTAGTAATACCTGTCTCCACAGCAAAGAAAATCAGACCAAAAAAAAAAAAAATGTCCTTAACAACTGACCATAGATAGACTTGCCATCTAGGGCAGAAATCCTAAGCTTTATTCAAGATTATTTTCCCAAGTAATACTAAGTAGATTAATTTCATTCATGGTGCCAAGTAATGGTCTCTCTGTGCCTGCACTTTGCCACAAGATTCTGTAATTTCTTCCATCAAAAGGAAGTGTCTATTTCCCTCCCCCTGGGAGTCAGGCTGGTCCTGTAACTTGTTTGTAGCTTTGCAGTGTGCCAGATGTAATTGTGGACCTCAAGAAGCCTTGGATGCTTCTACTTAGGTCTATGTCAACACCATGTGAGCAAGCCCAGAAGAACCTGCTGGAGGAGATACTTAGTGGGAGAGAGCCCAACTGGCCCATTTAAGATGATCATAGATAAGCCTACAATCAGTGGACCATCAATCTTGTGAAAAAGGACCAAGCTAAATGAGCCAGCCAGAGATGCATAGTGAGCCTGGCTAAGAGCGAAGGGCTGCCCAGGTGACCCAAACTGTATTAGGCTACAACTTTGGGGGTAATTTACAATGTGGCAATACCAACTGATATATAAGGCAAAGTTCTAAAGCATCTCTTTTCCTCAGGAGAGTCTAGATGAAGAATAATTCCTCCCCAGGAGGAAACCATGATACTTTGACAGTTTAACTCATGGCCAGAAACTACTTGATTTCAGAAGGTTTGCCATGGCCCTTAACTCTTCCAATATTAATGGACCAAGGTGATGACCAATGACATAGTTTAAGTTGAGAAGTAAAGTCAGACCCTAAAAGATGAAATAGAAATAAAATATAAATGATATTTTAAAATATTTATATTTTATTTTACATTTATGTGTTGTGTATATGTACCTGTATGCATATGTGGGGGCAAACATGTAGATGTGACAGGACAACTTTTAGGAGTCAGTTCTTTCCTTCTACCATATGTGTTCCAGGGATCAAACTCAGGTTTAAGTCTTGATAGCAGGTGCCTTTACCTGCTGACCCATCTCTCCAGACCCATAAGCGTTATTATTTAAGTCACTGCACGATTAAAGATCCAAGTCCAAGCTTTCAGTGTTCTATCAGGATCTTGTCTGGTCATCATAAAAGGACAGAAAGTATCTATTCTTTTGAATAAGAAAGAAGATACATGTAATCTGGTATTTATCATATTTCCTATAAAGTCCATCTGGTCCACATAAACTTCTCAAAATCACTCAAAATCAGGTCTTTCAAAGCTCCCTGAGTGTAAAACCAAAATTAAGCCTGTATAATTCAGAGGTAGCTTTCTGAGTCACCCTCGTGAATCATTACAAGCTGCCCCATGTATGCAGAAGTAGAATGTTAGAGAGGCCGGTGTCATAAAGAAACATCTCTGGGCTCCTAAATATTCATGGTTTTGGCACCAGTTGCATTACTGTCTGGTTGTAAAGCAATGTGAACGGCATAGGAAGCTCAGAGCAGTGGATGGCAGCACAGCACACAGCACCATATGTTCAGCAAGGTGCAGCACACTGACTGTAACTCAAGGGTGATGGTTTGGCTCTGAGTCTCTTTACAAATTCAGCTTAATATGATTGTAACAGGAACATTACATGTATAGACCAGAGGAGTTGCTCCTTTAGTTTGACATATAACTATTTCATCCATACAGAAGGAACCTGTCAAAACCCTTGTGTTATCTCATCATTAACCTTGTCCAACACACAAAACCAGAGATGAGACTAAAAACACCATTTGCTCATTAGGTGAGATCATAAAAGTCTATTTTCCCATTGGAGCAAATACTGGCCCCATAAGATTTCTCTAACTTTCTTAAAGATGGACTCTTTATAATCCCAAACCAAAAAGGCCTCTAAAAGTCCACAATCTGAGAAACTACATCTGTTTATCATGCTTTATACAATCATACAGAGATTATAAGACAATTCCACACACCTTTCAACAAATTCCCTGCCAGACTTAAGTCCTAAATTTTTGATAATTCTACAAGGAAAGCATTGTTGAATAGCCCTCCTATATGAAAGGAGATATCTACAAGTCAAAACACTCCAGACATATATAAGCACATCGCAGAAGATTCCAACCCATTTTAGGTTAAACCTACAATGCATTCGGATTTTTGATTGTACAAATGCTGACATTTAGCTGTTTTAATAGAAGCTTAGAGGCTTTGAGCTCAACTCTGCCAACACACTAAGAGGGCACTCTTAGTGTGGGCCAGTCAGGGATGATTAACTGAAAAATATTTCCAAGTTAAACATTGATTTGCTTCTGCCTCCATTTATTCCTATCTTGGGTGACCTTTCCAATGTTTTTTTTTTTCCTAGCAAAAGAAAGCAGGCACCAGTGGCTTTGCATTTCTCAGTAAAAAACATAATTCTGTGTTTGCTAGTTTAAAAAAAAAAGCAGAGCTGGAGCAATCTAAGAAGTTCTGTGCACTCACATGCAGTCCACAAATATAAACACACATAGATACAAAGTCACACACTGAAACACACAAACCATATTCATGACTTGAGTGAAGGCCTTTCTATTGTTTCATTACAATTATTATTTTGCTTCAGTATTTCATTGTTTAATTTATGAATTAGATGAACACTTCTTGATTTCTTTTAGGAACAGGGCCATGCATACATTTTTTTAACCTCAAAAGATCAGTTTACTTCTTCGTTAATTTTCTAGTTAGTGTACAAAGTATTGGGCTTCCTTGTGATGTTTTCATACATGTGTTTCATTATATTTCATTCATTTTTCCTCCCATTATTCTTTCTTCCCTTCCCATTGGTTTCCTTCTTCATCTCAAATAACCTCTCTTCTGCTTTTGTGTGTGCGTGTATGTGTGTGTGTGTGTGTGTGTGTGTGTGTGTGTGTGTGTGTGTCTATATCTGGTTTGTGTGGGGGAGAGAGAAAGAGAAAGAGAAAATGCAATGTTTTTCCCTCCATCTTCTCCATTATCGTCTTTCATCCCCTCTTTGGAGTACTCCTTCTATTTCCATGTCATATGGGGAGGGGTTGTCGAGGCAGTGCCTCTACCCCAGGCTGGCCTCATACTCACTCACTACATAGTCAAGGCTGGCCTTCAGTTTCTGATCCTCCTGACTCCGCCTCCTAAAACCTGGGACTACATGCATGCCTGTGTGCTACCACTGGTCCTTTTCTTTAGTCTAGAAGTTTATATATATATATATATATATATATATATATATATATATATTTAAGATACGAGTCCTTTCTATCTCAAGCCACTATTTGCATCTATCACCAAATCCTGCTGAGTTTGAAACTCAGTCTAATTCCAAACTCAGTAGAGTTTTAATGTGTTAGATACCATTGCACTGAGAAAGAAAGTGTGAAAGTTAAGGGTAAAAGGAACAGTATACTGAGAGGTCAATCACCAGTTCTGGCTGCCCCCTTCCCTCTGACGTGTCCAGTTGTCTTCAGTAGCTGACTAAGAAGGCCAAAGCATCTGTGTGACAGGCTTTCTAATCTGATGATTAGTATAATTGTTTGTATTTCCCATAAAAACAACAGAACTTTCTTCCAACTCATAACATCCTTATAGAATCTGGCACCAGTCGGTACAGGAGGAGATGAGCAACAAACTCGGTCAGTGGAGCTTTCGTGGTCACAAATGACCTAAAATAGCATTGAAGAATAAACTACAAACACAGGCCAGATCTTTTCACAAAATTGCATAACAGAAATTTCACTAAGTGACTGTTTTGGTGGCAATTAAGGAATTATTAATATTTCTAAAAATGATGGTGTTGGTAAGGGGTTGTCTTTGAAAGAGGATTTTTTTGGTTTGTTTTTTTTTTGAGATGGGATTTCCTTGTAACCCCAGCTGGCCTGGAACTCACTATGTAGACCAGGCTGTCCTCAGTCTCATAGAGATTTGCCTGCCTCTGCCTTTCTGGTACAGAGAGTAGAGAGATGTACCATCATGCCTAGCTTAATGAGTTTTTTTTTTAGGTGTAATAACAATAAATAAAATCCTAAGATGTCAGAGAAGTTCGCTGCTCCTAAGAAGCTAGTGCCTTTAGCTGTGATTATTAAAATTTGAGAGTGGCATATTTTTCTGTTTATTTAAAAGTTTCTACATTAAAAAACATCTTTCTGTTTGCTAAAAAATTTCTGAATATGGCACACTTGCTTCCTTTAAAATAAACCTCTTTGCACATGACATATCATAATCATTTCCAGAGCTACGGGCATGACATGTTGACTCTGGATATTGTTTCTTTGAGCCTTAAAACCAATTACCATCTTTTCCTGACAGACCTAGCAAGCATCCTGAGTTATTTCACTTCTGATTCTCACGTTAACTTCAGATTTCGACATCTACACATTAACTACTACAGTCTTCCTCCACTCTATGATTTTTTTTCCCCTGGAAAATGTCTAGGCAACCCTGTCTGGGCCACTGTCTCACAATATTTTTTTCTGGGTAGCAGAATATGGAGCAAGGCTTATGTTGATTCTGTGCAGCCCACATTCCTGGAATGTTAGTGCTAAGTGCAGAATTTGACCTGTAACACAGTGAAGAAAGAGTTCAAATGCAAACTCCAAAGATATCCATCCCGCAGGATAAATGCCAATAAGCAATTTCCCTTTCCCAGCCTATCAGAGATTTTCGTCAGATACCCCATAACAGACAGAACCTGTGCCAATATTTTATAACCCATAAAATTTCTTCAAGCAATTGTACAGATTTCCAGTCTTCCTTTGATCAGTCTTTGTAACAGTGACTCTGAGCCCTAGCCTAAAAATGATTCCTAGATCTCGATATATACATATACAATGGAAAAGATCTGGCCTTCAGAAAGCCTCTCATTAAAGCACTAATCTGTTCCACCACATTCTTCCTAGACACAGTGATCAGCATTGAACTGGACTGAATGGCCAGTCCTAATAAGACTAATAGAAACAGCTTAAGTAATTGGATTGCTGTATAGGATTGAATGTCTGACAACAAAAGATAGCTATCTCCATTCCACCACCAAAGCTTTGTTCCAGCAATGAATTCATTTAGCAATGCACTTAGAGGCTCCTGGACCCAGGCAGAAATGACAGACCTTAGACACAAAAACTGGGCCAGCTGATGAGCCCAGAGACAGAGGCTATGCAATTCCAAAAAGTTAATTACAGTGAACAAAGACAGCAGACGATGACTTGTTGAATCATTACCATAATGACATTACTGCACTGGTCTCCCATTCCCAGCCAAGGGTGGCGTTGTGGCTCCTCACTCTGACCACATTCTCTGTAGTCATTTGCCACCTGCAAGCTACTGTACCTGGCTTCCTGGCTGATGCCTTCTTACTGAGGCAACCTGTTTGTGTGTTCTAAACACTTCTTTCTTATTTAAGAAAGCCTGTCTACCAAAAGAGCCTGAGAGTAGAGACAGATGAGCATAGCACAAAATAGTTAAGATGAATATGTTAATGACCCTGCTTTGAGCATTAGTGTACAGATGTGTTGAAATAGCATACTATATCCTGTGAGTAAATGTATCTCTATTGTATCAGTTAAAAAAATTATTATTAGTCAGTATAAAAGACCTTGCTGCTAAAATTATCTCATATTTGTCCCAAAATTTGGTCTTGGGAAAGGCCTGTTAAAATATATGTCTATAACTTCAGATAGCATTCAACAGGGTTTTGTTGATTTATAACTTCAGGTGCATCTAAGAAAAGTTCCTGCAAGTCAGAGGAGTGATGTTGAAATCTCACCCAGGGTAAAAACAGCAAGAAATTCCCATACCAGTGAGTATGGAGCTTGCACATTCAGTCCATGTTCCTAGAAGCTTTGACAGTTATTTTTCTGACTACCAAGTAGTCTCCTTAGCAGCGTGACATAAATTACCTTCACATTTAACTTCTCTGGGACAGTTTTGGTCTGTCTGGAAAGAATATCAGTCAGCAAGTGAAGCATTTCATTTTATAATCAACAAAAACGTTGGTCCAATAATCATGGCCAAAATCATAACGGCTCAGCGGCAATAGGAGGAGAAGCAGCATCGTTGCACAATAACTATTTAGACATGCCAACTTGGAGGGAAGATTCAGATCTTTCTAGATGAAGTTCAGTAAGAGGAATCAGAGAGTGCTCATTCTACATTAAAATGGAAAGAAATAGCACAGCCAGAATGTCTTTGCTTTTTGAAAAAGTGGCACCAACGAAGCCCAAATACAAATGTCTTGACATCTAGTCCAACTCTCCACAGATCTAAAAAGCATCTTCCAGCCAAAACTTCTTGCCCAACTTGGCAAAGGGGTGGAACTAGCTTCATGCTCCAAATTCTGACTTTGGATCCTAAACGAAAGTTCAGGAGCACATGTTGTCTGAACTTGGCAAGTTTTCCCCTTCTCAACTTAGCCTACTGCCTGCTGTGGAGAGTGTAGTCTCAAAAGTTTGAAACAATAACCATGAAAGAGTTTGGAAGACTTCTAATCATGGCGAGGATCACACATTTTATTTAAACATGTCATAAACAGAGCACTAAAGATGTGGTACTCGGACTTTTTGCACATAGGTGGGGGGCAGGGAGGGCATGTATTTGCTGATGTATTTGAGACTTTCACCCAGAAGACAGACATTTCTCAGCTTCCTTTAGTTGGCAGCAATGGCTTGCTAATCATCACAACCAAACTGTACCCATGAGAATCACATTTCAGAAAACTCAAGTCATTCTGACAAAATAGGCACCAAAATAAGCACAACATCCTAAACATGTGCTTAAAATGACTTCACTTCACTGAATTTTCCCAAAGTGATTGAAATTGCAATAATCTCTATGTCAGATGAGAAGCGGCATTTGCTGTTCCCAAAGTCCTGACTATAGGGAAGGAGAGGAATGGACTTTCCCTCCTGCCCCACCCAACACAGGCCCTTACCTACTGCTCCACACCCTCTAGGACTGCCCCCTCTATTTCCATCATCCTTTGCTCATTCACCACACTCTGCTTATATTGGACTTGTTTTTCCTAGGATGATGCATTTCTATCTTTTTTCTTCAGATCATAAACCCCTCAAGAGTGGGAAATAGCGAGGTCTTGGGTCCACAGTACCTAGCACAGACTGGCATTCCATAATGGTGCCACTGACCCATTAGGGTGGACATGAAGACATGAGACAGACAGAAATCTTTGAACTTGCAATGTAAATATTTTGTACATGCCTTGACTTCCAGGTCATCAGCAATTGACTGAGGAAAGAATGGGCTTTTAGTTCCACTGTTTGCTGTCTTTCTTAATCACCTAAGGTGTGACTAGGAAAACCTCAAACCTATCAGCCATTCACAGGGTTAAGGGAAATGTATGTCTACACAAACACATATAAGGCCTCTGTCTTAGAGCGGTAAATACCCAGGGCGCCTGTGACTAACGGTGAAATCACCTCTGCTGAGGCCACGCCCTGACTCCTTTCTGGCAGCCCCTGGACAATGCCAGAAGGTACAAGAGTGAAAGTCAGGGGGCAAGTGTCCACCTTGTTGTCATTTCACATGTCATTCTTTTGTTTATCTTCTTGGTCCTGTCCCCTGTCTACCATCATGTAAAGCTGTTTTTCCTTTGAAAGGCATGGTAATGTCAGGCCAAAGTGGCTTTCCCCACCTCCTCACAGCTCTCTTTGGCTCAGGAATGAGGTCTACCAGGAGTCCAGGCTGATGTCTATCCTTGGCCCTGCTGCCTAATACATACCAGAGCCTGGTACTCACCCACAGAAGAGAGGATTTTCTAGGCCCTTCCCAATCAGCATGAATCCAGCCAAGGGACCAAATTCTCAGCCCAAATCACACAAGTCACCTGGGGTCCACAAATGGATTTTGATTCTTTATCGTATGTTTTACTTATCTGTTTAATGAATTCACTACCAATATTATTATATCAAGAGATTTTTATCCATCAATTCAAATGATCGCACTCTCTTTAGAAATTAGATGTGGCTGCCTGTGGTTGGCTGAAGCTGAGAAATGGCCCCCCTCTAACACAAAAGCAACACTGCATGTCTCCACTGTCTCCATTGATCCCCACACTCTGGCACTTAAACTGATCTCTGAGCCCAGCACACCTACCATGGCAGAAAATGGACAGAAGTTGGTGAATGTGGGTCCTTTTCTTCTTTAATACACAGACTGTATCTTCCTATCACACAGATAAATAATCCACATATCATATCAGCATTATTATAATAGTTACTAAATAAAAACAACCAAAGTATCCATTGATTAATGAAAGAATAAGCAAAATGTGATGTGTATATATATATATATTATATATATAATATATATATATATTATTTGTTTTTAAAAAGGCAAAAATTTGAACTCAATGTGGGAGTACATGTCTACAATCCCAGCACTGTGCTCAGGGTATTGAGGCAGAAAGATCTCTAGTTTGGATCCAGCCTGAACTCTATAATTAGATCCTATCTTAAAAACGAAAAAGGATGTTGGAACATGGTGGCACGCACCTTTATTCCCAGCACTCAGGATGCAGAAGCAAGCAGATCTCTATGACATCCAGGCCAGCCTGGTCTACATAGTGAGTTCTAGGTTGGCTGTGGCTACTAGAGACCTCATCTTAAAACAAAACCAAGAAAGGCATAAAATTCTCACACACACACTACAATGTTAATGAAACCTTGAGGACATTATTATAGGAAAAATAATCCAGGACCAAAAGACATTTATTTGTATGATTCCATACACTGTAGATAATTGGAGTTAGTAAAATTATACAGACAGAAAATATGAAAGTGGTTATTAAGGTGTGAGGAAGAAGGGGATGGGAATTGCTACTTAATCAGTAGAGCATTTCAGTTTTACAATGAAAGTAGTTATGAAGACAGGTGGTAGTAATGAGTGTACAACATATGAATGTATTTAATACTGTTGAACATACTACATTGCTAAATTTTGTTACTGAACCATAATAAAACATGAAAAAAAAAAAACCCTATCTCCCAGCTAGCCATATAGTTAGATATGATTGTTTAACTGAGTTGTGACAGACCATCATGCACTTTGTAGTCAGGACCATAAAACTCCATACATGCTACTCTTCATGAGCTTTCTCCTCCACTATGTAATTTAAACGAGTGTTGAAAACAGCAGCACTGCCAGGTAGAAGAAAACTGGTTTAGCAGATCTACCTGCTCACTCACTGAACCTTGCCGTAGAATTTAAGTAAGCAAAAATGAAAAGGCTTGTATCATCCATGAGCTTTTATACACCGGAGATTTGTTATAGCAACTTGCATGATCTGAAGACAGCTACCTTTAAGCCAGATGACCTAATGTCTTTTATTTGGGACCTTATCTCTAATTTGGGACCTTAGCCAAGAAACGAGCCATCATGGCTGACATGGCAGGGCCTCTCCTCACATGGTCTTTTATCCTCCCAGAGGCCAGTCGAGGCTTGATCCCTAGTAGAGGCTGAGAGTCTCCAAGAGCATAAGAGAATTAAGCAAGGCAAGCACCTAAAGATAACTATTTTTCAATTCATTGTTCATACCCATCATTGCTACTCTACTGGTCAAACCAGGTCATATTACTAATACCAGCTGCAAAACAAAAAAAAAGAGAGATAGACTTTGTGATGGGGTCTTATTCTGTAGCCCAGACTGGTCTCAAACTAGAGTTCCTCATTCCTCAACCTCATAAGTGCTGGAATCACAAATATATACCACAATACCTAGCTGGAAATAGACTTCTTGTTTGGAAATATCTTAACAATTATATTGCAAAGAGGCATGCAAAATAAAATGGGGAGAGTTAGGGACACTTTCAATATTTCAAGTAACTTGTTGTCTTCTAGTATTTTCCTCCATACTTCTAAATACTATATATGCATGGCTACTTGTTTTTCCTGGTTTATTATAACAGTTGAAATTTAGTTCCTTTTACCACTTTGCTCTGTATTTTATAAGCCCAGTATAAATTTCATCCAAATTCTTTAGATGTTAGCATTTAACACAACTGTTTTACATATTGTTTCTCAAAACCATTTGAGAAATTGTCACAACCATGATTCCCCTCTACACCTGGTATTTCTGTGTATATTGCCAAAACCATAGCTTATATAACTACAGTACAATTATTAGAAATCAAGAACTTATGTTTATAATACTATTACTTGATCCATGTTTGCTGTCCAGAATGGCAGGCTCAAGGTACATGTTCCAGTTAAACATAATTAAACATTTAGTTTCTTGGTCAAGCCAGCCATATCTTTAAGTTTGATGACTACAGGTGCCAAATGGCACCATGTTGCAGACTACAAAGAATTTTGCACCATAGAAAATCCTACTGGAGAGGACTGGCCTCTATCTTTCAAGCCTTGTTTGGATATAGTTATAGATTTATAGAGATGAAATCCATATTGGTTACAAGAAGCCACAAGTTAATAATTATCATCTCCATTTTTGAGATAGGGAGTAAACAGTTAGAAAAGGGACTGGCACTCCATAACCAATAAATTCTGTAAGCAAAGATTTTGACCCACATTTGGTCATTTTAAGAGGTGGGTTTTGTAAAACCAGGTAATTCTCCTGTCTTAGGTTGGGTTTCAGAAGGACAACCCGAGAGAAGGACTCATGTACATGTGATTTTTTTTTTTAATGCTCCCAAGAAAAACTAGTAAAGGAATGGAGGAAACACAACAGGGAACTAGGAATCAAGGAAGGTGGCAATTCCAGGCCAAGTTCCAGCCTCAGGCCCATCCTACAAAACACTTTGGAACATAAATGATACCAAAGGCTCTAGTTCACCCGAAGACAAGGAAGTGAGCCTTTCAGAAACACACACCAAGGTATGGCAGGCAAAGCAGCTCCCTTAGCCTTAGAGTCAGCCTCTCTTTAGCTCATACTGCTAGAGTCTAAGTGTAAAACAGCTGGGCATGGGCACCCAGAAGTGTCCAAGAAAGTTCTACAAACATATGGAAATGGTCCCAATATGCAAACTGTAGCAGAATGGTCTACCTTACTATGCTTTGTGAAAATATGTCCATCAAGCATCTCTCTCATTCATTTTATTTAACTAAAACTTTAAGATCTGGATGGTTTAGAATAAATGCTCATTTATTTGCACTAGCTTATTTCCATGAGATATTTTCTCTGGTCTGCAATATCAGTTGAGGAATAATGGGTGGGGAGGGTGTGGCTGCCTTTGATAAGAAGCATAAAATCAAAGGGCAGGAGCCATAGAAAACAGATTTGAGAACGTCCTAGTACCAACCAGCCTACTGGCTAGATAGCACATGTCTCTTTTGAAAAATAATTTTCTCCTGTCCCACAGTCTATCTGGAGGACAGAGATCCACACAAGCTACTTTAATAAAAATAGAGCAGATGTATTTATGATGGAAAAGTATGCTGTATTCTCAATTACAAACTCTAATCACATCAAGGCAACTGGAGAAACATCTGAGACACACACACACACTGTGTCTCTTGTCTCATCCTTTTCTTTCCATATATAATATAGCATCATGGTTCTTCCAAGTACATGAATCAAAAGTTCCAGTGCTGAGCTCTATACCACACCAGCTTTAGCAGTCAATCTAGAACTATATACTGCATTCTCTTTGTTAGTTAATCAAAATTCTTGATCAGGTAATTCTGATTAGCCCAGGTCCCATGTTAATGGTCTGCCTCTGAGCCAATCATCATAGACCAAGGGAGATTAGCATTGCCTCATATAAAGATGGTGTCAGGCCACAATGGTACAGGTAAGTTAATAATCTGGCAGATAACCCCCCCCCCAAAATACAGAGCAATATTCCTGGTCCCTTCTACTTCAGAACCTGGTTACTCTTTGCATTGAAAAATGGGATTCCTCTTCTTAAACTTGACATGAGACTTTTGAGAGCTCTGTGAACTAAGGACCTGGGGCAGGCATGGTGCAATATGACTTCCAGGGCTGCTACAGTTTCTTCTCCCTCATTCTCTCTGTCCTTGGGACCCCAGCCAGTGCACTGTGAGGAAATTCATGTTCCATGAAAAGGCCATTTGTCAGTTTTGAACCATAAGATCTCACCTGAGAGCCTGCATCATCCACCCGACCTGTGAGTGAGGACCTTTCAGAAGATTCTAGCTCCAGTGAAATATATATGCTGTTGTTAATGGATCTAGTTGCTCAGTGGTGGGTTATGTGCTCTGTAGCTATATTAATATCTCAGTATGCTTTGGTGTGCTCACATTCTTGTCCCTCATTGAATGGGACCCTTTGATTTTTCAGTTCAGCATCCTACTTTCTTCTTCTGACTTCACCTTATGATTAAGCTGAGAAAGAATACTGAAGGTGAATGGGAAAGCAGTCTCATTTGTAGTGTACTCTGTTTTCCTCTCTGATCATGGTGATTTGGAACAATTCTCCCTTAATATATTTAGCACAGAGAAAAAAATATTATCAAAAGTATACTTCCAGTAAAAAGTATGAAGAGCAACCAAAGATAGAGTTGTTCGGCTTAGAGGTATGGGCTTTTGAGTTTTTAACTTGTTGGCCTGGCAAACTATAGAGGGGCACTCCTATAGTACTCCTTCTCCTATTATACCAATGGGGATAGCTTGCTGGTCCAGTCACTGTTGTAGCTTACAGAGTTTACAGCTAGATAAAAACCATTAGTTACTTTTCTCCCTCGGTAGAGTGCATAGCACCTTCTAGCAGCATGAAAGCTGGCCCATAGAGATGAAGCTTCCAGGTCAGTACCAACATGATTTCTCCATGTTCTATGACTTAGAGGTATGGATGACTGCAGTTGAACAATGTTTTCCAGACACGACAGGGCCATTGCACACATGAACACAGTGAGGCTGTTTCTCCATGTATAAGATATGCACAAGATCAAGCTGGATGAATATCAGCATGGATGGAGAGGAGGTCATGAAGTCCAACTCCTGACTGAGGAGCTGTTGGCAATTGGTGGCTGATGGGAGAGGGGTGTGGCTCCTGAGGGAACACCTGTGATCCAGGGGATACCACTCGCATGTTTGCACCATTAAGTAGACTTGGTGGGCTTTACAAAGAGCAGATGAAATTGGGATAGAAAAGTGGTGGGAAGGATGGGGAGGAATTGGAGGGAGGGAATGGAGGATGGATTTGATCAGAACATATTATGCGCATGTATGAAATTCTCAAACAATAAAAATATGTATATTCAGAGGCAAATCTGCACTATCCTATCTACCCACTATGGCTCAAAAATTCTAAATGTACCTCCTTGAATCATTTCCTGTGCAAGACTTATGTGTCCAAAAATTGTTGGTAGTGCCAGTAGCATGCTATTCTGGAAACTTATGTGTGTCATACTGCAAGCAGGTTGGTGACATGCACTTCACAAATGATAACATCTGGACCTTGCCCTATTTCACTTTCAAAATATTACTAACTCATTAGTAATTGGTTGACTTGGGGCTACTGTTGCCAAGGAGCCCTGTGGTTGTCTCAAGACCAAACATCATTGTGGGCATGCCACTTTACCCAGTTCAATGGTGGTAAGAGTGTGGTTCTGGGCCATCTGAGACCAACGTCACCTGAGAATATGCTAAAAATACAAATTTGTGGTCCCATTTAGATTTATCAAATCAGAAGCCTGGGGACAACCTCAGAAATCTTTTTCCATGGGCCCTTGATACTGATGTGATAACCACCTGTCTAGGCAGGAGTTGGAAACCATAGCAGTGATCAAAGAGAAAGAATATAATAAAAAGATCTGAATAGAATATTCGGGCTAAGTAATTCAAAAGGCAAGAAAGCTACTCCAAATTAGCAAGAGGATAGCAATTTCACTCAAAGGAACAGGGGTTCCTTTGAACCATTAAATTAGATGTAGGCCTCTGTCACTACTGTGGGCTGGATCAAGGCCTCTAAGGGCACTGGTAGCCTATGATGGTGTCCTTGGGAGTGTTCAGGGAGTAGCAACTACACTTCAAAATGGAGCAAGTCGCTACTACTAGAACTAACTGGTGCTGCCACAAAGAACAAATGTTGCTCGAGCCATAGCTGTTGAAACAAGTCCCCTTTCCTTCCTTTTCCAGCCATGTGGTCTCAATCTAGCACTCCCTATTGGTTGGAAATGGAAAAGCTGAAATGGACTTAAATAGCGTCTCAGCACCAGCATTGCAGAGCGGGATGTAGTAGAGAGTTGAGACAATAGCTTAATAATTGGCAAAGATACTTGGAGCTATTGTTGCCAAGGAATTTAATGTGATCTTACAACAAGTTTTCTTTTGGGATAGGCTAACTATGTGGCCCAGAGTACGTGAGTGGTTTGCGATGGCCCATCCCAGGGCCGGGATCCTTCAGGTGGCAGAAAATGCTCCTGGTGCCCTCTGCTCATACGAACATGACTGGAGATTCTTTCCCCACCACAGAAGAGGAAATCAATAAAGGAGCGAGAAGGAAGTAGGGCAGATGAATGAACAGGTGTTAAAAGTGAAGGAGAGGAATGAAAGGTTAGGAATGTTACAGGGCCTTTAGTTGGTTTCAAGAGTCAAATACCTACCCCGAAAAAAGTGTCTAGGCTATCTCCTGGGAATAGCAACATTCCCAAGAAGGGACAGACAGACAACTCCTCACATTTCCATGGAGCTGGGCTGGACCAGCAAGCACACTCGACTGTTATTTCAGAGAGCGGTCTCCCGAACTTTAAAAAGGAAACTCACACCTACTTGAAGCCTCCTTTGACAACTGGCTGCCACACCTCTAGTTCATGATGTCATCCAGCTTCAGTCCTGCCAGCTCTCCAGATCACCATCAAAGCACAACTGCCCCACCCCCACCCCACCCCCGGAGATGCGACAGGTTTCTTTCTTCCACAATCGGAGTCTTCCAGGAAATGAAATGAATGATGCTTAGTGGAAAAAAAGCACGTGCATAACTTGGAAGAGAAACTTTGAGGGTGAAGAAAATAAATTATTTCTCAGACAGCTGAGAATAGCTAGAACACTTTCATGAGAGTCATGGATGATCACAGATCTCTGCAGTTTCACATGGGCCCTAACCAGTACTTTTACCATGGGACCTCAAGAAACACCAAGAAAAACACTTTGAAAAAAATCCACATAAGGAGCCAAGTGTGATGGTGCACACCTTTAATCCCAGCACTCAGGAGGCAGAGGAGGTAAATATCTGTGAGTTTCAGGCCAGCGCCCAATCTATATAGTGAATTCCAGGCCAGCTGGCATTCTACAGGGAGACCCTGTCTCAAAAGAATGTGAAAGAGAGAGAGAGAGGGAGAGAGAGAGAGAGAGAGAACATAATAAGATCCTTGGAGAATGAGGAAAGGCTGATCAACAGGAACTAAATTATAGTTCAATCAACATAAGTGGTCCTGGTTTGCTATTGCACAGTAGGGTGACTATAGATTATAATTATTTATTACAGATTTCAAAAATCCAGGAGAAAGTATTTTGAAACTTTTTACCACAAAGTAATGATAACTGAAACTAGATATGGTAGTTTATACCTATAATCCCAGCACTCAGGAAACTGAGGCAGGAGCATTACCATTAGCTCAGTGTGGATGACATAGTGAATGCCAGGCCAGCCCAGCCCAGGCAACAGAGTGAGATTCTCTCTCAAAGAGAAAAGAAAAAATGATGAGCTTATGTGGAGGTGGGTTTAACCTGATTTGAACATTACACCATGTGTAATATATTGGAACATCATGTGATTCCCTATTAATATGCATGGTTGCATTAGGTTCAAAATAAAATAAAGTGTTAATCCCCCCTTGCCTCAAAACCCACTTTTTACATAGATAAATAAAATTCAGGTTAAAGGAGGGTATATTGTGTGCTCGAGCTTGGAGCATCCATCTTTGGAAATTCCTAGAACTGCAGCTTCTCTTAACGATTGAGGTTGATAACTTCTCTAAATCCTAGCTCTAAAACTTGTCTTGAATCCATTTGATTTTACATAGAACAACTGCTTTGCCTCAGCTCACACTCATCCTTGAATCAAAATGAGTTTAAAAGATTTATCACAAGGTAAGCCTCCTTTTCCTGCCCAACTTGTCTCTTTCTGAAAAGGATTCATCAGTTAAACTATTAAGGTTCAAGAAATCCTTCAGCTCTGGAAGACTTCCTAGAGAACAGAAGATAACATACACATTTTTAATCCTGACATCCAAGGCCCTTCATCTTCTGGCAACAGTCTTCACTCTTGATGGTTTCAATCCTCTGTTACCTAAATATGTGCACATTAATTTGCATATGGTTTCTTTCAACTCCTGTATTTCATCTAGTGGCCAAAATGCTACCAAACCTGTCAAGTCACCTCTTCTGTGAGGCCTTTTCCAACTGCACCCTTCTGTCTGTGGCTTCTTTCTGACTCTTCTCACCGTGAGGACAACTGGCATGTCACCATGGATGCCCATGTGTCTCCATTGTTCTATCTCTTTCTGTTCCTCTCTGAGAATATGAAGTCCAAGGACTGAGCCTGCATTGCACATACTCCCCTTAACAACAATGCATTTTAAATCTGGGGCATAGAAATGAATGCATGAGGGCTGGAGAGATGGCTCATGGTTAAGAGCGGCAACTGGTCTTGCAGAGGACCCAGGTTCAATTCCCAGCACCCACATGGCGGCTAAGAAGCATCTTTAAGCAGGGCATGGTGGCACATGCCTTTGATCCTAGCACTCAGGAGGCAGAGGCAGAGGCAGGTGGATCTCTGTGAGTTCCAGGCCAGAGTGGTCTACAGAGTGAGTTCCAGGCCAGCTGGGGCTACAGGGAGACCCAGTCTCAAAAAAACAAAAAATGAATGCATGAATTAGACTTGTTTCAAAAAACAAACGTTGAAGCAATAAAAATATATTATCTTGGAAAAGGATATGTGAGCATTCTATAGACAAATTTCTCTCAAAGGGATTAACAAATAACTCTACCAGGCAATGCATCATGTTCATTGGTGGGAAGATTTTAAATTGTAAAGACATCAATCTGCAAATTAAAATATAATTTAGATGTAATTCCTGTGAAAACATCACACATTTTTTTTCATAGACCTTGGCAACCAGATTACAAAAACTATATGGAAAAGCAAAAGCCCTAGGATAGCCAAGCTAACTTCAAAAAGAATAAGGACGAATGGAAAAACTCATTCTACCAAATAGCAAACATGTTTGTGTGTATTTGTTACTGATGCACAGTGTGGTCTTGACACAGGAGCAAGCAGACATCAACAGAACAGAATGGAGACTCCTGTTGACAGTCCTACTGCTTAATAACAAATGTAACACATAACAGGAAAAGCATTGTAGAATATTGAGGGGGGAAAATGGGTGGGAATTAATGAGGCTGGCAGGACACCTTGCCACACTGCTGCCCCTGTTCTGTGTCACATTCAAGAATTTTTCCTTCCATTAGAAAGTGCTATGAAAAATGCCTAGGGAGAAAACCAATCAATGGCCCTGCCCAGATGTAAAGCCTATGAACCACAACAATTGCCCAGCAAAACATTTCTATTGGTGCACTAGTGGCACTTTTACCTTGAGAGTAATCAGCAACTGTCCAACTGGATCTATGGACTATTCAATGGGAGGAAACTCATAACCTCATAGACATGTTGGAGAAGTTGTCTACATAGAGAAGAACCTACTCCTGCCACTTTCCTGAACCAATGTAATATCTTACTCTATTATAAATATTTATCCTTATATTCACAGCTAAGTGCAGCTCTCACTATTAATCAAAGAAACTTCATTTTGGAACAGTGGAGATTGTTACAGAGATGCACAACTGGTCAACACACAGAGAATAAGTGATTGTAGTGTGCCTAGCCCTAATCGATACATCTACAATCAATACCTCTACACCTAAGGCGCAGGGAACATAATGAAAGATGGGGCAAAAGATTGTAAGGGCCAGAGGAATAGGACACCTCCTGCAGGATAATGCATTCTAGACATGATAGGGAGGAAGCATTCATGGAACCACCACAATATGGCAGCCTAACAAGACTTGCATACTGACAGCACCAGTTGACATGCCGATGTAGGTGAGGGAAATTTCACAAGGTCTCATCTCTAGATAAAGACCTGAGGGTGAGAGAATCAGTTTTTCCAGGGCTGAGCTCCCTCCTAAGTTATTGAATCTCAGATGGTCAGCCCTAAGCACACGTACACACAAACACCACAAAATGAATTCAGAACGTCATACATATGTGTATTTATAAAGGCACATATATGTAACAATCAAAGAAGAGGACAAGAAATTGAGAAGGACTTGGGGGAAAATGTAAGGAACCAGAGGGGGGCTGGGAAGGGTGGAAATAATGTAAATGTAATATTCATGCATTCTCAAAAACATTTTTTTACAGGGTCTCATGAGTCCCAGACCAACTGGAAGGCACTATGTGGACCAGGATGGTCAGAGATCTAACTGCCTACTGAAGACTGGGATTAAAGGACTGCACCACCACACATGGCATTAAAAAAGTTATTTCAAAGAATCTATTCTAAATAGTTGAAAAGCCTATCAGTGATAATGCAGAAAAACCTACTTGTGATCTGAAGGTAACAAAGAATTTCCTGGGGTGGTAAAATGGCTCAGTGGGTCAAAGACACCAACCACCAAGCCCGATGACCTGAGTTCAATCAGCCAGACTTACCTGGCAGAAGGATAAAACTGAATCCTGCAAGTTTTCCTCTGTTTCCAGTGCATACCTTGGCACAGGTATCTTCCCACCCCATATACATACATAATGTATAAATAAAATAATAAATAAAACTTTAAGACCTGATTTTAAAATGTCTTAAGTATGATAATAGCATTAAAAAGAATATGAAAGTGGGGCTAGAGAGGTGGTCTAGTAGTTAAGAGCACTCTGCTCTTGCAGAGGACCTGGGCTCGTTCCCCAGCACCCACATGGCGGCTGAGAGCTGTCTTTAACTCCAGTTCCAGGGGAATCCGATGCCCTCTTCTGACCTCTGCGGCAGTGCATGACACAAGTGCACAAACCTGCATGTAGACAGTACATTCATACACATAAAAATAAATAAATAAAATTTTTAAAAAAGAATATGAAAGTATATGACACATAATTTTTCCACTGTGGCAGGAATGTAAAACAATGTGATACCTGGGGCATTAGTTTGGCACCAGTCCATGTACTTGAAGACAAATATACACAGGAACCCCAATTCCACTGTGAGGACCATGCACAGGTAACATTTCAAAGTCACACTCATGCTGCTTTGAGGGACACTACTAAAAATTCCCTGAAAGTGACAATCAGCTCCTCTTTCCAAATGAAGTAAGCATAGGAGCTCAAAGCTCAAGAAACATACACTTAACACCTCAAGGTCTTTGAAGAGGACTCTAACACCAGCAACCACTTATTCCAGTGGTCCTCAAACAGACAAGACACTTAGAAATGACAGTGATCTTGATTTTTAAATAGAGACCAATAGAATGCAATACTGTACTGTGCCTTCAGTAGACACTCAGCACCTGATATCAACACAGATATGGTTTAAAATGCCTAGTTCCCAAGGAGAAAATTCCCTAAGACTGATTCTATACCTTGCTAACTATGATCCACCTGAACATTTAGCCCAAATAAACTTTAACAACTGAGAAAAAAGGATGGTCTGTGTGTGAACTAAAACATTGCATCAGCAATTTTAATTGTCTTGCACCCTTTCTAAATAGAACTGGGTTTTCAAGGATGAAAAAGGCTCAGCTTTTGACATGAAATGGCTGCAGACCAGGGGAATTCAGGTTCCACTTTTACAGCCAGAATGGATTAATTATTCTGTCCACTTTATACCAAGAAAGAAAGAGGCAAAGACAACCAGCAAAGGTAAAGGAGGCAAGGTTTCCAACATGGGGCCTGTCTTTTGTCTGTAGCTTTTAGTGGCTTCCAAAGTGACCTATTAAAGGTGTACCCCCAGACCCCCAAAAGGAGAAAGAAACATAGCTTTGTATTCCCAACTCACGTATCTTTGCCTGCAATCTTGCATTCAATTTCAGTGTAATATGAAGAGGCCTATTCTTTTACAAAAAGTTCCCTCTTCCCACCGGGCTTGTTTGTTATTTTATGTGTTTCTGCATCATTTGTAGCCTTCGCTTTGATCTGCATTCCTCCTGGATGTGGGGTTTCCTTTTCAGCTACCAAAAGGAAAGCTGGTTTGTTTGAAAATCTGTTTATTTGGATTTTTTTGCTAGTCTAAAGTTCCTATCTTTGTCAGGATGCGCAGAGTTCTGAGTCTGCCTGTCTCAGACATCATTAGTTTTCCCCAAGGAAAAGGCAAACTTGGAAATAGTGCAGTTTGCCTGTTTGTACTTGGAATATTCTAGCAAAGAAGTTTTAGAGGTTTAAGTTTAAAGCGTAAGATTCTTCATCAGATTTCATTAAGTAACAGTGCTTTTTTTCTATGTAGACTGAAAAAAAAATTGTTTCTTCTCTCACTAGATCTGTTAGGCACTCTCTCAGCAAGCATATGCTTACTTCTGTATATAGCTGAGTGCACCTATACCTTCAACAAGGATGTGGAACCCCCATACCAGAAAAAGGAAACTGAGGACAGTGTGGCATCCTTGTCCATGCCTAGGCCAACATGTGCTCATGCTGAACAAAAGACAAAAGAAAGTCTCAGATCATATAACAGTGATAATATCACTCCAGCCATTTCTAGACTGTTCTATGAAAATCCAACTCTTGATTCAGAAATGACTATTAGGCTAAACCAGCATCCAGCTCTGATTACCAGGCAATAGCTCCATGAAGAACATGGAGCACATCAGAGATCTCTGGGGAAAAGAGCCATGGATGTATGACAAGTGGTACTTCCTTGGCTTGGATGCACAGAGGCATCATCTACTGAATGCATCTAGAGGCACTCAGCTGGCAGCAGAGAACTGCCTTCGATGCATATGTCTGTGGATGCAGCAACTCAGGTGCTGAGTAGAGTCTTGAGTCCATCAAGCCAGCGCCGCATTTACTAATCATCTATAGGTATTGTTGGCTCTGGACCAACATTTCTTCCTAGGAATGGTTCTTCTTAGGAAGACTAAAGCCAGCTATAGACAAAACATAGGGAGGAGATAAAAAGGTTCTCTGAATAGAGAAGGCAGGAGACATTCTCCCACATCCTCTACAGGCCTCTCTGACAGAGAAACAGGAAGTGTTCCCCAAGGACCTTAAGAGACACTAAACCTCCTGGGACAGCTGTGGCCAGGACCCTCTCTTTGGAGACTAAGACAGAAGGATTCAATCTGGGAATCCAAACAAACTTAGAAAACAATAGGCAAGACCAGGAAAGAATGGGAATTATTTGTCTGTTTTTAATAGAGTCCTCCCTTGAAATTTCAGCTTTGCTCTAGGAAAAAAAAATCACAGTTTTCTTTAAAGTTACACATGAACAGTTTCTGACTTCAAAAGACAGAGATCAAAATAAACTCCAGTTGTTGCCTAGAAACCACTTTTGTGAGGACAGGAGAATTCAATTTAGGCATTTCAGGATAGGTAGCCAGTCTACAACATGGGGCTGTTCAGGTTAGACCAATGTTCACTGAGGCTTCTCAGCAAGTTGAAGTTACAAACTGCAACTAGGAGCTCAGATGTGATTTCCTAGTATGGCTAACTATAGACAGAGAACCTTGAGTTTCCAAGAAGCAACACAGCCTTCTCCCCCCACCCCCCACCCCTACTCTGGTAGCCAAACCTCAAAAGGCTACCTGTATGAAAAAAACAAAAAGGATGACAGTGAAAGTGGTTTTGTTTGGGCAGAACATTCAGATGACATGCAGCTCCTTGAAAAGGCCTCCATAAGTATTTCAAGTGCTATTTATGGGGCCCAGAAAGAAGGTGAAGTGGACCCTAACCAAACCAAACTGAGAATTTCATTCTGGAAAATGGAGAAGAAACAAAAGGGTCTCTTGCTGGAAATGTTTGGTTTTAAGATTCAGACTTCAAAGGGAGCTCAGCAGTGTGGACAAGATGGTAAAGAAGACCATTAGGAAGGAGTTATCTCCCCTTTCAAAGTCCCCTAGGTACAAAAACAACAACAACAAAGAAAATAAAAGGAAAACCAAAAGAAAACGAAATGAAAGGTCATCATCATGTAGGCTCTAAGCTTGCAAAGTCTTAGAGATCCATTTGCTGCTCATTGTACACATTCCTGTCTCATGTGCTCAGGCAGGACACAGTAAGTAGCAGTCGCTTTTGTAGCACAAACTCTAACATTATATGGTTTTCCACTAAATCACCTCCAAAACAACTGATATTTGAAGCCTAAGAAAAGCTTGCCCTGAGAAGCTATGTTTGAGGGTAGAATCCCAACTAACACTAGCTAGAGAATTTGTTAACATTGAATCCCTTCCCCTGGAAATTGGGCAATGGTCCACACTCAGTAATCCCAGGCTGAGGGAGCCAGCAGGAAAGTGGGGGGACCAGGTAAGGGCTCTTCAGAGTGTGTGGACCTCTCAGGAGAGGCAGTAGCAGTACCTGAGAGCTTGTTGGAAAACAATTCCTGAGACAGACTCTGAGAGGGCAGGGGCACCAATCAACTTCTCAAGGTGATTCCTATTTAACTCAGAATCACAAAGCAGAGAGACCTTTTGGAACTATCTGGCAACTCTGTGAAGGGCCAGTCCCAGAGAGACTTGTAAACTGCAGGAAGAACGCTGCTAACAGGCAGGTAGAAGGGAGTGGGTAGAGGGTCCTCAGAGTGAAATGAGAGGTTAGCAACTGCCACATGTGCCTGGGGCTGAGGCCATAAAACTAATAAGGATATATTACCTTTGGTCTCTGGAGGAATAGGGGACTCTTCCTGCCACCCATCTCATTTTTCCTGTGATAGTGAGAAGAAAGAATATGTTCCAGGGCCAAGTTCAAGGCCCTAAAGCTGGGCCTCATGTAAGAGAAGGCTCTTCACCGGCCTCCTCATTTGAGACTACCTTGACTTCATCCTCAGCTGGCAACTCACACAAACACACACAGGTTTCATTTTCTCCTTGCACAGCTGGTTCCTGTGTCCCAGGTAATTCAGTCAAGCCCAGAAGTCAATTTTCCATCACCAAACCCAGCCTCACTCGCATACCCTCCTCTGTAGAAGCAAGCTTCATCTAAGAGTCTTCCTTCTTGCTACCCTAGATGCTTCCATTTTAACTCAGTATCAACACAATAAAGTTTTTAACTGAACTGGTATTATATAAAAGTTATTGCCCAAGGCCCTGGCAAAATTCTGTCTCTCTTCCTCTGTATGTATGTTATATACTCAGACTCCTCCCTACATAAAGAAACCTCAGAGCTGAAGTGTATCATTCACCACAGTGTTTACAGACACTCCTTTAGCCTTAGTTTCTTGGGATAGTTTTATATTTCCTTAGCTTATATGTGCATGTGCATTGGGGTGTGCACACCTATGAGTATGCTATCAGAGGCCAGAGGAGAATGTCCGGTACCCTCCTTTATCACTCTCCCCTTTATTCCTTCTTTGAGACAGAGTTTCTCATTGAACCTGGAGCTAGGCTGATGGACAACAAGCTCCATGGACCATCCTGTCTCCAGCCCCCACAGCACTGGGGTTACAGGCATGTGCAGCCACATTCAGGTTTTTATGTGGGTGCTGGATCTCAAAATACATCCTCATGCTTTCTAGGCAAACACTCTTACTTATTACCAAGTCATCTCTCTGGCTCCTATTTTCTTAGTTTCTATTCTGTTCTTTCAGAATAAACCACCCATTTCCCCTTAACTAGGGTTTCAGGTCTCTATGCCATACAAACAGCAACAACCATGAAGCATGCAATGACATGACAACTCAAACACAGAGAGAACTTATCATGTGCCTGGAATCAAGCTGAGTTTTTATATACATTATGTAATTTTCTCATCCACCCTAAAAGGGATATACTACTATTATATCTGTGGTACAGACAGGGAAATGGAAGCTTAGAGAAGTTACAGAGCTAATCAATAGCAGAGCTGGAGTTTCATCCAAATTTACTACATTTATTTTTGTAGAATAATTTTTGCCTGCAAAGCACTGTCCACAAGGAACAGGTCCTCCTGGAGACTCTCTTTCTCTTCACTCCTTCATTATGCTATCCATCCTCCACTTGCAAGTGTCACCATGGCACCTCAGTTCCTACCTCAGTACAACTCCACATCCCAGTGGGGTTGCATACCCTAAAGTTTCTCACCCTACATCCTAGAAGGATCCTCTGTGGAAGAGAATTTCCTGGTCATGTCATTAATCCACTCACTTGTTTTGTCCAGCCAGGGCCACTGTTTTCAACCTTGATAGATATTAAACAGTCTCTACTGGGGCTGCAACTTGGACCAATTAAATCAGACTCTCTTGGGTAGGGCACAGGCATCAGTGATTTTTAGAGTTTCCTAGGTGATTCGATTGTGCAGCTAAGATTGTCCATGTTGACCAAAGGTTTAATGTTCAGGCTACAATCCTTCTACTGTTTATGTAATAAATATGTGCCCTGTGATTGCAAAGCCCTCTAGACAGTCTTTTCGTTTGGTTTTCTCCAGCATGCCTCCTGGATCAGCGTACCTTCAGTAGAAATTTAATAAACACTACATACCAGGGGATTCAGATTTTCATGGGTTTCTTATACTAGTAATCTTCCTTATAAGGAAGCCACCCTTAATTAGCCACCTGAGACTCTTCTCCAAATACTGCTTAGGTTCTGAAACAAACTAGAAGGAACTTATTTTTTGTATGAAATTCCCTGTGTTCTTTTGTTTTGCTGAAACTGGAGGAACTAGGAAACGCCTATGGGGAATCTTCTCTCTGCCTATGAGATATGAAGAGGTCCAGAAGTGTTCCAAGTGATGCACATTAGTGATTCTAGAATATATTTTTAAAGAAGTGTCTGATGTATACAGTACCACAGGTCCACATTTCTGAAAGGTAAAGGACACAACTAGCTGTCAGCATAAGAGCATACTAGATTCCATTACTCTGGGGGCTGAGTCAGGAAGGTCTAGAGTTTGAAGCCAGCCTCGCCTACATAGTTAGACAATGTCTCAAAGACTTTAAAATTTAAAACTGAAAGGAACTCAGCCATAAGAGTTCTCACTTCCCGGTGGCAGGCATATGTAATCATGATCAATAGGGTAAAACAGTCTGAGTCTTCTTTAGTCAGGTTTAGGATAAAATATATAATCTCTCGTATGTCTTTAACAGAATGGATAAAAAAACAGTTTGAGAAACTGCTTGGCTTCCCTCAAGCCATCTCTGCTTTGCCTCTGCTCATTAGTTATCTTTTCAGAAATGAATGGACAGTAAAAGAAAATCCAAGTGTTATCTTCCAGGAAGACTTTATTTTTCACATTGCCTAGCAGGGGTGAGGACTGGGAGCTTCTAGATTAGGAAAGAGTCAATGTTTTGAATAAAATGTCAAATCTTATACTTCTCATCTCCCTTGTAATATAGGAATTAGGTCAAGGTTTACTTGGCCAACAGCAGGAGAGAGAGAGAGAGAGAGAGAGAGAGAGAGAGAGAGAGAGAGAGAGAGAAGAGGATTTTCATTGGGATTAAATGACATGAATAGCTTTTGGGTTGACCCTGGGGGCAGAGCTGGGGGCAGGGAGCTGTCACTGCAGCTGCTCCAGAGAGCAGAAGGTTCTGGAACTCTGTGACTGGTCTATTCTAAAGATTGGGCTGAGAGTACTTCTATCTCCTTTGGGGAGGGCGGGGGATTTTTTTCAAAGCCATATTATTTGGCAGCAAATCCTAGACCAAGAGGATGGTGTTTCACAACTGCATAAGTGGAATAGAAGGAAGTGGACTCAAAACAAGTAGCTAGAAAGAAGCACACAGACCTTAACAGATGGAGCTAGAGGCTAGAAGGGGTTTGGGGAGGGAAGGGCAGCCTCTCTAACTTTCTCCAAACCTCTGATTTCAATGTTCTCCAAGGTGGCTCTTGCTCACAGCAACCACTTGCTCCTTGCTGAGGTACCCAAAGAGGAAGGTGTTCAGTGATTAGGGACCAGCAAAGCACATCTCTTGCTAAGATGAATACCAGATGGTGTAGCCATTGGGAAAACAGTTTGCAGCTTTTGTTGTTGTTGTTTTGTTTTTCTTCTTTTCTTCTTCTTTTTTTTTTTTTTTTTTTTTTTTTGTCTTTTCAAGACAGGGTCTCCCTGTAGCCCCAGCTGGCCTGGAACTTGCTCTGTAGACCAGGTTGGCCTTGAACTCACAGAGATCCACCTGACTCTGCCTCCCAAGTACTAGGATTAAAAGGCATGAGCCACTACACCCAGCTTGTTTTGTTTTCTTTACAGAGTGACCCAATATTCCCAGTCCTTGATACTCACCTAGAAGAAATAAAAATGTATGCTCAAGCAAAACTACATAAGTATTTATAGGAGCTCTCTTCATAAGGAACAAGGGAATGAGAACCAAAGATCTCTCACCTGGGGATGGGTAAACTGTGCTACATCCTTGCTAATAAATACAAAACTATGCGTGAATCATAAATACATTCTGCTAAGTGAAAAAGGCAGACTCAAAAGACTGTCAATCATGTGGTTCCATTTGTGCAGCAGTCTAGAAAAGGCAGAGCTAGCTATCAGATACAGGGGGAGGGACTGAGTACCAAGAAGCAGCAGGAGGGAATTTGGGGAGTTGGGAATGCCCTATGCTTGGATTAAGCTGGTGATTATAAGATTGTATTCACCAGAAAGAATGAACTTAGACTGGTGTGGCGGCAAAGGACTATAATTCCAGCTACTCAGAAGGCTAAAGGAAGAGGATTTCAAGACCTGACGAGACTACAGAATAAGTTCAAGGGTAGCTTAGGCAATTTAGTGAGACCCTGTTTTTAAAAGTAAAAAGAAAGGACTGGAGAGATGGCTGAGGGGATAAGAGCATATACTGTTCTTCTAGAAGAACTGAGTTCAGCTCCTGGCTCCCATGTTAGGTGACTCACAACCAACTTCAGTTCTAGTTCATGGAGATCTGATGCCCCTTCTGGACTCTGAGGGTACCTGAACTCATGGATACATACTCCCACACGAATACAATGAAAACATATCATAAATCTCCTTTTTAAGTAAAAAGAAGGCTGGGAATAGAGCTCAATGGTAGAACACTCATTTATGGTGTACTTAGGGCCCTAGTTTCAACCACTCAGTAAAGAAACAACAGAAAGAATTCTAACATGTAAAATTGGAAAATATGGGGTTTGAGAGATGGCTCAGTGGTTAAGAGCACTGCCTGCTCTTGTAGAAGACCCAGGTTCGATTCCCAGCACCCACATGGCATCTAAGAACCCTCTACACTGGGCGTGGTGGTGCACGCCTTTGATCCTAGCACTTGGGAGGCAGAGGCAGGCAGATCTCTGTGAGTTCAAAGCCAGCCTGGTCTACAGAGTGGGTTCCAGGCCAGCTGGGGCTATAGGGAGACCCTGTCTCAAAAAAATGGAAAATAAATCAACAGCAGGTATGAAGTTAAAAAGGGATTAAAATCCCCTAGCCTTTCTGGCTATTTTCACTATAATTCTAGACTTTGGTTTTTTTTTTTTTATTTGTTTATTTTTTGTTTTTTTTTTTTTTCTTTTTGCTTGTTTTTATGGGTATGAGTGTTTGCCTGCATGTAAGTGCACCACATGTGTACAGTGCCTATGGAGACCAGAGGAGGATGTCCAAACTCCTGGAACAGGAATCACAGCTGGTTGTTAGCTGCCACCTTGGTGCTGAGAACTGAACCTACATCCTCTACAAGAGCAGCCAATGCTTTTAACCACTGAGTCACTGCCACTGTCAGCTCCCTCCAGTTTGTTTCTGATGGTAAATTAGGCAATTTAGTGAGACCCTGTCTTTAAAAGTAAAAAGAAAGGACTGGAGAGATGGCTGAGGGGATAAGAGCATATACTGTTCTTCCAGAACAGTGTCCCTCACATGTTCCTGCAATGAATCTATTCCTCCCCGTGCTTCCTGAAGATCATGGTAGGGCACAGGCAGGGGTTTCCTCATTCTAAAGGGCTCATCTTCTTGCAGTGTACACAGTCTGGGCACTTCTCCATAGACCCATTCTTTTAATACAGGTTCTCTGATTGTTCCCTCTTCAAATGCTTCACTGAAAAAGAGAGTAAATTATCTTATGTGTGATGTGATGAAAGGGCCATTTAGGACTTCTATTTCCTGTCAGTGGGCATCACAGGGTCTACTGGTGTCAATAGGATTCAGAGCATGGCTTTCCCTCTGGGACCAGCAGTGTCCTTTCACATAGGAGCTTATGAGAAATGCAGACTCTCAGGCCTGCCCTCAGCCTATGGGTTAAGAATCTGCATTTTAATAAGGTATCCATGGACTTCATGCAGATTAAAGTACAAGAAGTCTTGTTCTAAATTTAATTGCCCATCCTAACTACACAATAATTCACAGTCTTGGTAGCTATTAATGGAAAGAATAGGGCCTTGAGTCTCCGTCCACCATGACTCTTAGCTTCACTGATTACTAGCTATGTGTGTCCCACAGAGGTGAATAGGTATAAAAGCATACGGACTTTCTGAACTCAGTTTCCCACCTGAAAAATGAGGGTATTAGTATCACTTAATAGTGTCACTGTGGGGTTAAATTATAGAAGAAAGAAACACTATTATACTTGGCACAAAACATAGGATTACATACTTCAGTTGTTTCACCCCACTCCTCAATGAATCCAGCCAATGCAAAACCTACTGCCAGAAAGCGGAAGCCAAAGCCCAACTCAATGAGACATTTGAAGGATTAAATGGTCTGAGATGAGCACGGCCAGCAGGAGAGGCATATGGCCCTGATAATTGCCTCCTTCAGGGATAGACTAGGTTAGCAATGCTCAAAGTTTGGTGTATACAATAGCATCAACTACAACTTTGTTAGAAGGGTAAATTCTAGGGTCCTATGGGCATAATCACAAGCCATCCTGGTGACAGATAGGTGCTAGGGGGAGACTGCCAATAATAGAAAAACCCTGAAATTTCTTTCAATCCCTATAACAAAGAAGTAATATTTAGAGAGTTTGACTGAAAAGCCAAGCCATTCTTTCTGCTTCTAGGTTATTGGCTCTAAATGTCAGTATTAAAACACGTCGATGTGTGAAAACATGTCTATTTGGGTTATGATGTGTATCACCAGCCATTTACAACAGATTCATTCAACAACTGGTAATAGTGTTCCTGTTTTATGTCGGGCACTGATCCAGCCTCTACTAATAGAATAAAACTTTCTTAAGTGATGCAATCATCACTTGTAATTGGTTGGTTAATCAGAAAACGCTGCTTAAAAATGGAATCATAAAAGATGACACACAAATGCATGACTTCAACATAAACCATACAGCATGGCATTTATCTGTCCATCTTTTAATCTAACACAAAAACTTTTTCCTTAAGTTGCTAAGATGGTATCCAATTCCACAGATAACATATCATTTTATAGTTTTCATTCTTTAAATTGCAAAAAAAGTTTAGATACAGGGAAATCATTCAGAATGGAAAATTCTATATTTCTTAGATTTTTTCCTGTTCTATTGTCTTGCTCACATTCATTCAATAAGAATTGACTTTTAGATTCTCATATTTACTTTCATCAAGTTATAGTAAACCTACTTTGCATGGAAACAGCATCTTTCTTTTGGCACCCTTACTCCATCCATTTATGTAATGCTGCCTGGAATGATGTAATTACAATAACAAGTACAGGTTTGGGAACCCACCCAACTGATGATTGGAAAGTATAACATCCTACCCTCTTTGAAACTGCATTGCACAAGAACATGAGAACTCAGTCTATTGACTGTGCGAATCCTGTATGCTGTGGTGAACACTCAGTATTTATTAAAGGCAGGACAAGGAACCATGTCAATCTCATGATTAGGTTAAAAAGTTGGTGACTTTTAGGATTTTTTTTCTAATTCTGTGAAGAAAGTCATGGGGACTTTGATTGAGATTGCATTGAATCTGTATATTAATTTGGGTAGTAGGGTGGTCATTTTGACTATATTAATTCTTCTGATCCATGAGCATGGGAGATCCTTCCATCTTCTGGTGTCTTCCTCAATCTCCTTCTTCAAAGATTTAAATTTTTCATTATAGACATCTTTAATGTCTTTGGTCAGGTTTGTTCCAAGATATTTTTTTGAGGCTACTGTGAATGGGAGGGTTTACATGTACTCATTCTCCAATTGCTTGTTATTGGCATATAGAAAGGCTACTGATTTTTATAAATTAATTTTTTGACCTGTCTCTTTACTGAAAGTGTTAATTATTTCTAGGAGTTTTCTGGTGGAATTTTTGGCATCCCTTAGGTATAATATCATGCAAAAAGGGACAGTTTGACCTCTTCCTTTCCAATTAGTACTCCTTTAATTTCCTTGTTTTATTGCTCTAGCAAGAGTTTCAATCACTATATTGAAAAGGAGTGCAGATAGTCATATGGAAAAACAAAAGATCCCAGATAGCCAAGGCAACCCTGAGCAAAAAGAGCAATGCAGGAGGGATTACCATACCAGATTTCAAACTATATTACAGACTTATCATCATAAAAACAGTATGGTACTGGCACAAAAATAGACCAATAGATCAATGGAACAAATTGAAGACCCGAACTTGAGTACATGCAATCCCAAACTTGAGTACATGCAATTTCAGCCACCCAATATTTGACAAAGGGACCAAGAACACTCAGTGGAAGAAAGGCAGAATCTTCATCAAACAGTGCTGGCAAAACTGGATCATCACTTGTAGAAGAATAAAAATAAATTCCTACATTTCACCTTGTACAAAAGTCAACTCTAAATGGATCAAATACCTCAATGTGAAATCCAAAACTCTGAAAATGTTAGAAGAAAACACTGACAGTATCCTACAAGATATAGGTATAGGAAAAGACTTTCTAAATCAGACAGTAGTTACACAGGAAATAAGGTCAACAATCAACAAAGAGGAACTCATTAAACTAAAAAGGTTCTGTACAGCAAAAGAAACAAAGAAGTGAAGAGAAAACCCATAGAGTGGGAGGAAATCTTCACCAGTGACACATATGACAGAGGTTTAACATCCAGAGTATATAAATTACTCAAAAAAACAAAGAACCAAGAAAACAAATGACCCAATTAAAAGTTGGGCTAAAGAACTGAATAGAGACTTCTCAAGAGAGGGGGTAAAGATAGCTAAGAAGCATCTTAAAAATGTTCAACATCATTAGTAATTAAAGAAATGCAAATTAAAACCACTTTAAGATTTCATCTTACCCCAGTAAGACTGGCTACGATCAGGAAAACAAATGATACCAACTGCTGGAGAGGTTGTAGGGAAAGGGGAATACTCATTCATTGCTGGTGGGAATGCAAACTCATGCAACACCCATGGAAATTAGTGTGAAGAACTCCTAAAAGACTCAAAATGAACATACCATTTGACCCACTTATACCACTCCTGGGTATATACCCAAAGGACTCATCCTATAGCATAGATATGTGAACAACCATGTTTATCGCAGCTCTTTTCATAATAGCGAAGAGCTGGAAGCAACCCAAGTGTCCCTCAACTGATGAGTGGATAATGAAAATGTGGAACATTTACATGATGGAGTTCTATGAATAGGTAAAGAAAGACAAAACGATATCTTGAAATTTGCAGGTAAATGATGGAGCTAGAAGCTGTTATACTAAGTGAAGTAACACAGTCTCAAAAAAAAACAAATGATGTATGTTGGATGTACAAATGAGAGTGTTTGTGGATCCTAACATCAAATCCTTATATGTAAGTCAAGGTGGGTAATTTGTTAGTAAAGATAATACCATACTGACTGATATTGCTATAGATATAACTTGAAGTTTATGTCTCTATTTTCCTCAGTTCTAAGATTTATGAGAAAGAATGTACTTTTTAAAAAGTACATTAAAGCTGGGCGTGGTGGCGCACACCTTTAATCCTAGCACTTGGGAGGCAGAGGCAGGTGGATCTTTGTGAGTTCAAGGCCAGCCTGGTCTACAGAGTGAGTTCCAGGACAGCTGGAGCTACAGGGAGACCCTGTCTCAAAAAGACAAAACAACAACAAAAATAGTACATTAAAACATACATCAACTTGCTATGTAATTTAGGAATATAAATAAACTTATATTTCTTTTTACTTGCATACAAGTTTACTGTTAAACCATGAATCCCTTAAATGTGTTCTAGAATTAAAAATAAAATTAAAAAATAAGTAAATAAGAAAAAAAAGTTGGTGACAAGAGTCTCTTCCAGGATTGTTTTAAGGGAACTTGCAAAAAACTTTAAGATACTTTTGAACAGATGCAAGGGTATTTCTGTAATGATGTCATTTTAACTGATATTGCAGCTTGCTGACTAAGGAGAGGCAACTGAGTTCAGTTTGGTTGCCCTAGGAAGTTTACTAGTGACAACAATCATTCGTTGAATTGTTGAGAGCTGACATTTTGTGGCCCCATTTGTTTGTGTTTTTAACATTTTACCCATAGAGACTGTATCAGTAATCTGTTGCCACAATAGTGCTACACCACAAAGAAGCTCTAAGCTTTACTTAAAAGAACCACTTGTTATTTCTCACAAGTCTATGGATTGGCTGGAAGATTCTGCAGATCTGGGTCCATTTAGCTGACTTCAGCTGAGCTTGCTCATGTGTCCTCAGTCAGCTGCTGGTTCAGATAGAGGCTGACTGGTAGATGATCTCGTCTGGGACTATTCAGTAGTACCAAAAATATCATTTTTGGTATCCTCACCCTAACTCTAGACTACTTCTGTGTTCATTTTGTATTAGATCAGGGCTTCTCAGACCTTAATGAGCATACAAATCATAAAAGGGTCTTATAAAATTGCAGTTCTGATTCTGAGAGTTCTGGAACAAAGCCTGAGATACCTAATATTCTTTGCTTGTCTTTCTCCTACACAGGACCACACAGGACCAAGAATTCATTGTGTAGCACAGGCTGGCTTTGAACTCTTGATTTCTTTCTTTGGCTTCACAAGAAAGGAATTATAGGTATATGCCATGACACTTGGTTAAGTGCCCAGGACTCTCATTGTCTATCCAGTTTCAAGTTGGTGTCAATGCTGTTGATCCTCACACTGCATTCAGAGGAGCAAGGGTTAGACTAAAGTAAAGAGACCAAGCTATGATTCCTACGCCTGAGACATTCATGTGGACCTTTTGACTTGTCATTTGCTAAATACGTATGCTATGATCTTAAGAAACCATGCTAGAAATTTGATAGGCCCATGGAAGGTTGTCACTTCTATTCTCGAGTTCTTTAAACATCAGTCCCTGTCACTATCACATTAGTCTGAAAACTAGCTCCTAGCCCCCCTGCGTTTTCAGATATTTCACGGCCCTTTCCTAGGCATGGCCTAGTGGGACTGAATTATTCTTCTTTTTCTTTTTTTCTTTTTTAGTTTTTTCCCTTTTTTGGTATTTTTGAGGCAGGGTCTCCCTTTTAGTACCAGGTGTCCCGGAGCTTGCTCTGTAGACCAGGCTGGCCTTGAACCCACAGAGATCCACCCACCTCTACCTCCCGAGTGCTGGGATTAAAGGTGCGCGCCACCAGCGTGAATTATTATTCTTAAATGTGGTATCTCAGATATACTCAAAATAATTGAGAGATAGTTGTACCTCATGAAAACAGCATTGTTGAAAACAGTCAAACACTACTCAAGTGTCCATCAGGAAATCAATGACTAAATAAAACATAATTCAAACAGAATGGAATTCAACATTAAAATAGAGAGGAACAGACAGGACTGAGGGAAGCTCAGGGGTTAAAGTACTTGCTACATAAGCATAAAGACCTGACTTAAGATGCCCAGCACTCATATAGAAGTCACACCTGTATCCCCAGCACTGGTGATAAGTGGAAATGGGAAGATTCCTCGAGGCTAGCCTGTCTAGATAAAATGGAGAGCTTCAGGTTCAATAAGAGAAAAAAATGGAGAGAGATGAAGACACTTAACATCCATCCATCCATCCAATGTGCACTAACTCATAAGGGCATGTACCTAACCTCCCCCACCTCAACCCCCCCCCACACGCACAGTTGTTTTTTTAATGGACAGGAATTTTGTTTTGTTTTGCAGCAAGTACCAAGGATGGAACTCATAGCCTTGTGGATGGTATGCCAGTGAGCTACACTGAGCTACACCCTAGTCCAGGAAGAGAAATCTCACACATGCTGCCACATGAATGAATCTCCAAGAGAATGTGCGAAGTGAAATCAAACAGTCACAAAAACATAGACACTCTATGCAGCCCCTTATATGAAGCATGTACAGCAGCCAAACTCATAGAGACAGAAAGTTAAAAAGGTTGTTTCCAGGTGCCTGTGGAGAGGGCAGAGGAAGGGGAGAACTGAATGACAGAGTTTCAGTTTTGCAAGATGGAAAAGGCCTAGTGATTCTTGAACAACAATGTGAATGTACTGAACACTACTGAACTTAAAAATGGTATGGTAAATTTTGTTATGCATACTTTACTATATTTTAAAATCCACCCAAAACAAAACAAAAACAAAGAAAAACACAGTGCCCTGACCAGAAGAGAGCCTTCTAGAAATGTTAAAAGTCTAGTACAAAATACGCAGAGGCTGTGGGTGTCACTTGGCTGCCAACCTCCTACATTTCTAGTAATGTAGCCTCACACCATGGGCTCTGGCCTTTCCAGCAGCCAAATTGCACTATTAAGGCTTGGTGCATGTATGGTCTGGAAAAAAAATCCCTGAATCCCTGAGCTCTTCTTCACCAGAATATCTCTGCTGAACTTCCTGAAATAGGACTTCTCCAGTCTATAACTGGCCTTTAAAAGTATTATTACTTCAGTGCATGAACTAATAATCTTTTGGGGGAATTAGATGTAATCCTTCATTGTCATTTTAAGTTTTCTATGTCTATATCCTTCCAAAGGAAATAATTTTGTTATTGTCCTGAAATAATTTCTGAATGATGCTTATTAAAGTCCATATATCAGTAAACTTCTATTTATTTAAAGTATTATTTATTTAAAGACAAGTATTTAAAGATCTAGGCATTTATAATGTGCCAATATCCCTATACACAAGCTAATATTTATTTAACCATCCTTTATCACTCTGGTTATAAAACAATAAAAATGTTTACTTTCCAAATGAAAATTTAAATATAAAGGTTACAACACTCTAGTATTTATAGTCTTAATAATTTCTAAATTAGATGACATGATTGATAAAGGAGACCATTGGCTTGAGAGTAGAAATGTCAAACAGAAACAGAGTATCATAATTTATTAAGAAACATTAACTGAAACATGAAATACTATGGCCATTAGAAGGTATTACCATCTTTCTGTGACATTCAAATTTATATGTTTTATAAATGTTTTCAGATAATTCAATATATTCAAATTTCTTTTTCTCAAGTTTCAATGACTACTCTCTCTCTCTCTCTCTCTCTCTCTCTCCACACACATCTAGACACAGATTTCACTTAGCATTTGACTGGAAAGAGAGAGAGAGAGAGAGAGAGAGAGAGAGAGAGAGAGAGAGAGATGAAAACATGCTCATAATGTGTATTGTACCGTGGTCGTGTTCAAATGCTACTGGCTTCTTAAAGTGTAATTTCCAAATTTTCAGTGCCTTTTAGGAGATGAAAAGGCTTGTAAGAGCTCGGTCACATTTTGTACTTATAGAAATTGGTAGTTGCAGTTAAATCAGTCAATTGTTTAAGAAAAAAATTTGTTTAAGAAAAAAAAAAATCGTAACACAGAATTTCTATGAGCTGGTCATCCAGTCATGCAGGTGCCACCCAAGGACAGGCAACTCCGTACTTCAGCACCTCAAATAAGTGCTACTGGGGACGGAGAGCAATTAAGAGTATTGGCTGCTATTGTAAAAGACCAGAGTTCAGTCGCCCCCCAAACACACACATGGCAGCTAACAACCACCCATACCAACCAACTCCAGTTCCAGGGGATCTGACTCTTTTTTCCAACCTCTGTAGACACTGGTGTACTTACAACCATGGAGAAAAAGACACTCATACACATAAAATAAAAAGTAAAAGAAGGGCATAAAATATTTCCAGTTGTTTTGAGAACATCAATTCGATAGTAATTTATACCAGGATTTTTTTTTAATGTATTTCTTTTTGTATGTGTATGAATGTACTGTCTGCATGTAGGTTTGTGCACCCGTGTCATGCAATGCCGAGGAGGTCAGAAGAGGGTCTCGGATTCCCCCGGAACTGGAGTTCTCCTGGAATTGGAGTTACAGATGGTTCTTAGCCGCCATGTAGGTGCTGGGGATCGAACCTGGGTCCTCTGCAAGAGCAGTCGGTGCTCTTAACCGCTAGGCTATCTCTCCAGCCCCCTATACCAGGATTTTTTTTTAAAGACTCTCAACTCTAAGAAAAAAAGAACATTTTATAAGTAGGACTTTTCTCCCCCTACTTCCACTCGGAAAAAAAGGTCATTAAGAATATTTGGTTCTAGCCGGGCATGGTGGTGCACGCCTTTAATCCTAGCACTTGGGAGGCAGAGGCAGGCAAATCTTTGTGAGTTCAAGGCCAGCCTGGTGTACAGAGCGAGTTCCAGGACAGCTGGGACTACAGGGAGACCCTGTCTCAAAAAGACCAAAAAAAAAAAAAAAATATTCGTTTCTAATGAGTAAAATGGGGATATCTGTTCCACAGTTCCCATTTTGCATCTTGGGTCTGGAACAACTCTGTGATTGGTTTGTTAAAGGAAATGTGGACTCAGAACTCTATTCACCTGGTGAGTGTGAGGCACCATTGGGCCAGGGTAGACAAAGTAACAAGAACAGGCAAAACTGTGAGCTTAAGGCAAACCCAAAATAATGTTTAAAACAACCTCCTACAAAATCATTCTTGATAATACAAGGAACTTCTGGTTTTCGTTTCCAAAAGAAAATTAACTCAAATTCCTTGTGTATGCAAAATGAAGCTTAATGTACTCAATTCATGCTGGAGTGAGTAAACTTGTGGTTGGTTTATGCCTTCTAAGGGAGCTATAACTTTAACCTTACTTTTAAGATCTCATGTCCTTCTGTAAGTGGTAGGGGTTTTTTATTTCCATGCAGAATTTTTTGTGCTTTGAAGAATGAGACAAATCCATGAAGGTGAATCTATATTCAGAAGCTATATATTCAGAGATGTGCTTCCCTGCAGAGCTTGTTGGGCAGAATTTATGGGTGTCTTGACCAAGGATCTGAAGCAGTAACCCATTTTAGGACACAAGGAACTTGCAGGACATGTAAGCATCCTTTGGATTTGAAGAAAGGGGACAGAAGAATATTCTATCTATAGATTAGGACTTGGAAAGTTGTGTTAAGATATGGACTTTTCCCTCCTACTGGAATAAAGAAAAGAATTAGAAAGAAAAGGAATAGGAGAAACTATCCATGTGTTTCTGGTCACTAACCTCCATCTAACCACTGCCAGTCTTCACTCTACCCCACCTGAGTCCAGTATTTGGGTGGTGGTTGTCACGCTTTTTTTTGGGGGGGGTCTTTTTTGAGACAGGGTCTCCCTTTAGTCCCAGCTGGCCTGGAGCTCACTATGAAGACCAGGCTGGCCTTGAACTCGAAGAGATCCTCCCGCCTCTGTCTCCCAAGTGCTGGGATTAAAGGTGTGCACCATCACGTCCAGCCTAATACTCTTGAAATATATTCCTGGCACATCAATAACTATTTCCTCAAAATTTTATAATTAATATTTTCAAGCAGAGAGAAATCTGAGAGTTTTACTGCAAACAAAAGTCTATTCCCTAGATTCATTGGTCTCCACCCCGTCCTATTTTTTTGCAGACAGGCTCTCACTGTGTAGACCAAGCTTGCCTTAAACTGGCTGTGAACCTCCTGCTTCCCAACCCTAGGCTTTAACACTATCACTTTTTGGTTTTTAGCAATTTATCTAACCACCCAGCCATCCTCTCTATCTTTATACATTTTGAAGTTTTGGGTATGTCCCTAAATGCTTCTGTATTGATGTAAGTAACTGGAGGTGAACATTTATTTTAATCCTGCTAATCGGTTTTGAACAAATGAAATGGCACTGGTTTTAAATGTACTTGTTAATGAATGATGATAAATGCACACACCTGTGTGACCCAAAACTCTATTGAGATACAGTGAATTGTCCTATCTCACTTGCCCAAAGGAGCCTTAAGCACATCCAATCTCTAGCGTGACTCCCCCCCCCCTTACCCTTACCATACTTACAGACAAAAAACAGACTAGTTTTTCCTGTTCTAGAACATCATATAAAGGAACTCACATAGGCCACCCTCTTTGTGCCTGGCTAATTTCCCTTCACATGATATTCTTTGGACCATCCTTGCTGCTGCATGCAACAGCACTTCCCAATAAATATTGATTAGCTGATTCTTATCAGTGTTGATTAAAGATTTCAGTTAAATAAATGTGTTAAAATAAGATCATTATAGCTTGAATGTCTCTTATTAAGCCCTTTGGGAAGTCAGGTCTGCTGTTTGTTGATGACTCAATAAAGGCGGTGCAAGTTTTGTGGCAAAATAATTGTGCCATCTTTTTAAAATTACAGAAGATAGCCAAAGATGGTTATCATTTCGGCAAGTGCCACAGGTCAGAAAATAACTGGCTATACGTACATTTAAAACCAGTGCCTCTCTCTCAGACATAGGTTGATGCCCAAATGGCATTTCTCACAGGAACGTTTCTCTGGACCACTCAAGAGTTGGAAAGATTAAGCCCCAACATGAAGGGGCTGTCCATATTTGAATTCTTTCAGCAGCAGGTCCCCGTTCTCTGAGGGGTACGATTGCTCAGGGAAGTGGAGGGCAGCTTCCACCCAGGGCCTATTTCCACAAACAAAACTGCTTTCTTGGGGAGTCCCAGTTCACTGGAAGAGCTCCAACATAAATTTTTCAAAAGAATCCCCTGTAGCAACAACTGTCTTAAAAGTGGGTTCACAGGCTCAAAAAGGATGAGGGGTTCTGTATTATTTGATGTCAGAATTTAGTTATTTATTAATGATTTGGCATTTCTATTAGGCTAACCAGGTGCTTTTAACTTATCAGAACTGCAATCATTCTATTTATGAAGTGGGCTAGATTCAGCAATGGACAGGAACTGATCTCAGTTCACATGAAACCCAGATTTTTACCAGGATGCACTTGCAGTACCAGGTATCTCTTTTGGGTAACTCAGGTGGCTGAGTCCATAGCCTCCTTTCAGAGGATTCTGCAGGGAACAGGGCATGGGGCTTGGGCCACAGATTTGGACTTTAGAACTTCAGGGAGTACACATTCTAAACCGCATCTGCCTTTACAGATGGTGTCGAGGGAAACAAACGAACAAACAACCCCCCCAAAACACAGACCCTTTGCCTTAAAATCATTATTGATCCTAGCACTTGGGAGGCAGAGGCAGGCAGATCTCTGAGTTCAAGGCCAGCTTGGTCTACATAATGAGTTCCAGGACAGATGGGGCTACAGGGAGACCCTGTCTCAAAAAGACAAATAAATGAATAATTATTGAGCAAACCACTTTTGGGGTAAAAGTGAGGTGTTGTACGAACTTTAGTGGGAAAAGCTTAAAACTTAGGTATAGGATTAACCTTGACAACTGGATGCTTTGCATTCAGAATAATTGGGGGAGGGGAGCTTGTTTTTAACTGCCCAGGTGACTGCTACTTAAGCCAGGTGCTTCTGTGGAGCTGCAGACTCTAGGCCATCCATTTCTCAAATTTAGATCAAGTTCCACAGGATCGCGATCAATCGCACTACCATCAGTGCGATGAAAACATACCTTACTCAGGTATGTTTTCTTGACTCTGAAGCGTCTTTGGTAGCTTTAAATCAATGTACAGAAGAGCGGCCTTGCTTCAGCCCCTCAAACATGTTATCTGGCACCGTCCCTCTCTAAATGTAATTACCACAAATGTCTGCCTTTTTTTATGTTGTCATAACTCAGCACACTGGAAATTATTTTCCCATGACTCACCGTGCCCCGTTATCTAGAAGGGCTGGAGGCCAAAAGTGACCTCTGAAAAGTCACGCTTTTCTTCAGGTTAGGCCCAACATAAGGAACGAAACTCCATCCACTGTTTAATGGAAATCTGTTTTCCTAAAGAGCTCTCTTTAAATCCGCAGGGAGAGGGATTGGCATAGGCTTCAGCCAGCCTGTGGGTTTCCTTTGACCTTGATTATGACCAGGAGTGTCGCGGCTAATTGCAAGGCCTGCCTCAAGGTGGAAAATGGCATCGGTTTCCACCACCACCTCAGAGAAGCCAAATCCTGCTGCCCGCCGCGAGGTGAGGTCCTTTGCCGGCCGGCGACTCGCCACCCAGAGAGCGGCGCGGAGGCCGCCTACAGGTGCAATCCCGCCACTGCGTCTGGGGGACCGAGCCGGCGGCGTCTCGGCTCGGCCCTCGGGAAGCCTGAGCAGCGCCCCGGGTGCCCTCCGCCCGCTCCCCCCGCTTCCCCACGGCGCTGCCCTGGCGCGGTCTGGAAAGGAAGCTGGGAGCCCTCCGAGGCTCCACAGACTCGGATCTGGGAAGGGGTGGCGCGCGGCCGAGGCTTTCCCTCGAATCTGCGGGCAAGTCTGGCTCCGGGAAAGTTTTTCAAAGTTCCCAGCAGCGTCTGCCCAGTTCGCCTCCGCGAGGCGAGCAGACGGCCAGTGCGCCAGTGTTGTCGTCGCCGCCGCCGCCGCCGCCGCCGCCAGCAAAGCGCTCTGGGCGGCTCGGGCTCGCCGGCGGGGAGCGGCCCGGGCTCCCGGCGGGCAGGCCCTCCTCCCCGGGCGAAAGCCGCAGCTGACGCAGGCGGCTCGGAAGGCGGAAGCTGCCCGCTCCGACCGCCGCGGCGCCTGCACCTGGGGCGGCACGGGCGTGCACAAGCGCCCACCCCCGCGCCCGAGGGGGCGGTCTGGCGGGGGCACCCGAGCCACCGGCCCGTCGGACCTCCACCCAGCTTCTTCCCTTCCGCCGGCCCGAGGACCCCGAGCCGGGGATCTGTGTGGGGCCCCCGGACGTCCCTGCCACCTAGTGCGTGCCCCAGCCGCCGACCCCTTCCAAGTTCCTTCCCTCCCCATCAACCAGGAGGAAGGGGGCGTGTCTAACGCACAAACACGCCCCTCATGAATATTAATAAGCGCGCATGCGCTCTGCTCCGCGTGCTGGGTAGAGGTGGCCAGCCCGGGCCCCGGATCCCAGACGGGCTCTCCGGGTCCCTCTCCGAGAGCCAGGCGGGCACGCGTCATTGTGTTACCTGCAGCCGGCTCGCGAGCTGGGCTCAGGTTTTTCTTTTTTTTTCCCCCTCCCTTCCCCGCTTTCCATGCAGCTGATCTGAAAGGGAATAAAAGGCTGCACATAATCATAATAATAAAAGAAGGGGAGCGCGAGAGAAGGAAAGAAAGCCGGGAGGTGGAAGAGGAGGGGGAGCGCCTCAAAGAAGCGATCAGAATAATAAAAGGAGGCCGGGCTCTTTGCCTTCTGGAACGGGCTGCTCTTGAAAGGGCTTTTGAAAAGTGTTGTTTTCCAGTCGTGCATGCTCCAATCCACGGAGTATATTAGAGCCGAGACGCGGCGGCCGCAAGGGCAGCGGCGACGGCAGCACCAGCGCGAGCAGCGGCAGCGGCGTCTGGAGTGTCCGCGGCGCGCGGCGCAGCGATGCGGTCCCCACGGACGCGCGGCCGGCCGGGGCGCCCCCTGAGCCTCCTGCTCGCCCTGCTCTGTGCCCTGCGAGCCAAGGTAGGAGTCTGCCCGGCCTCCCTGCCAGCCGCCCTCTCCCTTCCCTCGTGGCGTCCTGGAAGCGGGCGGTGCGTCTCCCTGCTCGAGGCTGCTCCGGGGCTGGGGAGCCCCTGGCCTCGGAAGAGCGACCCTTCTAGACTGGGCCGAGCGCGTTCGTGCCGCCCGCGGCCCCTCGGGGCAGTGATCAGATTTTTCCCGCACTCTTGCTTTTAACGCCCTGGAATCATGTCGAACCCTCGAACCTAATTTTGCAAAATTATTTTCACTTGGCGCCTTGGGCTCGTCGGGGCCTGGGGGAGGGAGCGGTAGGTTAGAAGCAAACTTTCTCACGGGTTGACCTTCCTCCCTTATTCGCCGGCAGGTGTGCGGGGCCTCGGGTCAGTTCGAGTTGGAGATCCTATCTATGCAGAACGTGAACGGAGAGCTGCAGAACGGGAACTGCTGCGGCGGCTCCCGGAACCCTGGGGACCGCAAGTGCACCCGGGATGAGTGTGACACGTACTTTAAAGTGTGCCTCAAGGAGTATCAGTCCCGCGTCACGGCCGGAGGACCCTGCAGCTTTGGCTCCGGGTCCACGCCTGTCATCGGGGGCAACACCTTCAGCCTCAAGGCCAGCCGCGGCAACGACCGCAATCGCATCGTGCTGCCTTTCAGTTTCGCCTGGCCGGTGAGTGAGGACCGGGGGAGGGAGTCGAGCGTGCGGCTGAGCCCCGCATTTCCTTGCGAGAGGGGTTTAATGAACTTTGGCGCTAAGTGGAGAGACTTTTTGGGTGGCGGGCCTGGGAGCCCAAGCAATAGGTAGAACTGAGCAAGATGGGACCGGGCGGGTCTCTCATTCTCCTTGCTCTGCGTAGCGCACCAAAATGGGCACCCTAGACTGGATTGTGGGGGAAAGCTCCCAGGATTGCCATTGAGACCTGCGACTTCGCCATGCCCACCCCCATTCAGGAGGTCAATGTAGGTGATCCCTTTGCTTAAGCAATTAAACTCGGTGCGCCGCGGAAGGCGACAGCGCGCAGTTCTGGCTTGCGAACGCCGTCCGAGTTGGCACCCTCCCCTTTCCCGTGAGCGGCCCCGAGGGCGGGTGTGTCCTTCCTGCAGGGTGTGGGGGAGCCAGTTTCCCGCGGCTTCCCGGGAGAGTTCGGTGAGTTGGAGGGGACTCTCTGGGCCAGGAGCTTCAGCCCGGGGGCGGCGGCCGCAAAGGGGGGGCTCCTCTCTTCTGCGCCCCGGCTTTAGGCCCGGAACCCCCGCCCCTGCTGGCCCCTGCCTGCCCCCGTGCGGTGTAGCCCTGGCTGCCTCGCTCCCAGCGGTTCCTCAGCTCTGGAACAGCTGTGTTTGCAAACTTCCCCGGGAAGGGCGGGCTCACTTTCTCGTCCGGAGGGCACACGGCCCCCGCAGGCCCTTCCGGGGCCGTGCCAAGCCTTAGGAGGCTTGGAGAGAGTGTTTTCGGGCACTTGTACATGTACCCTCACCCCCTCCGAGGCCCTCGGAGCAGCATGAGGCCGCGGTACAGCTGGCAGACCCCGCAGCAAAGTCCTTGCAACATCCCAGAATGGGTGGAAGGAAGATGGGTGCGATTGCAGAAGGGGAGGAAAGGGAAATGGTGGGGGTGTGCCCGCTGTCCAGGAGGCGTGACTCGCTGCCAGGCCTGGGGCTTGGCCAAGCTTGTGCTGAGAGGGTGGGGGGTGAGAGGGGGAGCGCTGTCCCGGGGATGATTGCTTTCCGCCACGTGCTTTGATGAGGTGCGCTCTGCTGCCTCCTACCTGCGGCTTCAGGCTGTGATTCGAAACTGAGAGGGGCGGGAGAGGAGCCTGTCTGGCTAGGTCTGGCTGGCTTTGAAAGTCTGCGTTTACAGGAGCTGGCCTTTGCAGTGGGTGAGATAAGACAGTTATCAAAAACATGCCATTAAAGGGGTCTTATTAAAAAAAAAAAAACCAAAAGAACTGCCATAGGTGAGGTTCTTTTGAGATCTGGCGACTGTGTCTGCTGGTGGGATTTCACTTTCTCAAAGAGTGTTTGTCTTGTTTGTTAATCCCCTATTAGGGAGAACTTTAAGCTAAAGAGGTTGGCCACCTCTAAATCTGGCTGGGCCCAAGCTTAGAGCGAGTACTGGCTGCCCTTGAGCTGTTTGGCGTTTAGGAGGAAGGGGCCTGCAGGTGGTTCCACCCTCTTAGGATCAGTCCGACCCCCTCGCTTTTCACAAGACCATAAAAGGAGTCTTATTAGTGATGTGGAAAAAAAAAAAAACACGGCAGGCCTGGTTGAGGTTTATTTTGGAGAGAGGGGTCAGAGGGAGGATGACTTGGATGAAAACTGAGAGGCTTGCTCCTCAGGCTGGCGGAGGGAAAGCGACTCAGAAGGTGTGGCAGTCTGCTTTTGACACCTGACAGAGGCCTCCCTGGGAAAGCAGCGGAAGTGGACAACAGGGCTTGGGACCAGTGTTTTGCTCGTGCTCCTACTGAAGAGCCCCACAGGTCACCAACCGTGAAATAGACTTTTCTAGAAAGAGGGAGACCACTACTTTAGCACTGAGAATGTGGTTTGTTTGAAGTTGGGCCAAATGCATGTATCACTCATAAACAACTCTCCACCTTGCTGCTCCAAAAAGCCTGTGAAATAGAAGCTTTCCTTCCCAAGAGAAACAGGAATTTGGGTGTGTTGTTTTAGTTTATTTTCCTGAGTGTGGTTAGAGAAGTGCTGCTGTCTGTAACTTCCAAGACCGAGTGTAAGAGTCAGTGAGAACCTTGAGCTTCACAAGGCCAGTGAATAACATAGCTTAGCTCAGTTTGATAATTAACATTAAAAGTGTGTCCTTACAACTAGTTTCCAGGGCTGGGAGTGCAGCTCAGTAACAGAGAGGCCCTGGGTTTGATCCTAAGTACCTATCACAGATTTGAAAAAAAAAAAAAAAAAAAAGATTCCCTTATATAGGTAATAATGGAATGTGATGTGTATATGTAGAATGGAAGTGGAGGGATAGGGTTTACAAAATAAAACTCTAAGCTACCTTGACTCCCAGCCACAGCTATCTGGAGTAGTCTCAAACTGGCTGACCAGGGGAAGATTAGTGAAGAGGGTGCTTGTAGCTCATGTCTTTTGTTTGGTATTAATGGCTTCAAGCAACTGCTCATGTGTTGGAGAGGAAGACTAAGAAATAATTTGGTCGGATATGAAACACAATCTACATTCCAGCATGAGAAGCTCCGTGGGGCCTGCCTGCCATTTCATACTCATTCACATCCCCCCCCCTTGGGTTCCGTCCTACGTTGACACTCCTTTAGCTTCCCACCAGTGGCTTCTGATTGCTTTCTCGTCTCTGCTTGGTGGAAACTTGACTGGAAGCAACTAGCCTGATTTATTATCCTCAGATTGGGATACTGGGTGATAAGAACATTATTATGACAGGTAATTGGGCTTAACAAGAAATGATTTGGGAATAACCATTTATAAATCACTAAAATGGTTAATTTGCACCTCCCCAAATTAGTGCAAAAATCCCAGTAGTGCCTGCTCATTAAAAATGTTTAGTATAATTACCTCTTTTTTTTGGAAATCCCAGTTAGTTGTTTGACTACATTGGTGGCCCTAACGTGGAATATGGCTCTGGAGAAACTTTGGGTGACGCAGTTGGAGTATCTGGCATCTTAACCTTAGCTTCACATTTCAGTTCTACTGACCCCATTCAAAGTCTTGCTGAGGTCAGCTCATTCATTTTAGGAAAACCCAAGGAAACGTGATTATAACATACTAGAGAGATACCAGCTGTAGCTCTTTCTCGCACTTAAATTATTGAATGACAAGCGTTTAGGGTCAGTTGCTGCCAGGTGGTTATGTTCTGTGTAACTTGGAAGTGACTCTGCCCTCTGTCGTATTCCCTCTGTAGAGAGGGTAGAGGAGAGCAGGCTTCTCTGACTTTTGCTCTCTCTGCAGCCAGTAGTTGCACCCCACTTGTGTGCTTAGCATGTGGGTAAACAGGGCCTATGTGTGCTCAGTGCAAGAGAAAACCTCTTTTGCCCTAAGAGATCTACCAGAAAATGTGGTACAAAACTGGGCTTTGGAAAAAGTGGGGCTTAGGGTATCTTCCAAAGGCTTTAGAATAGCTGCCCCTACATGGACTCCTGTTCCAGGTATTATCTGGTCTCTAATATTTTTTTTTTCTTTTCTTGCAGGTATAACCCTCTCTGTGTTTTCTTCCTCCTTGTTGTCTTGTTTCTTAGCAACTTACTCAACCTCCAGTACTTACAGGAATTTGCAACCCACCAGCTCCACACCCATAATTCTATAGGGACTTAAAACATTTGTAGAAAACGGTGAAGCTTTTGGCTAGAGACTGTCGAAATCAAGTGGGTTAGGAGGAAGGGCAGCAACAATGTAATAGGCATATATCCTCCCAGAAAGCCAGCAGTGTGAATGCTTCTTAACATCTTATATCAAATACTGGTGCCTTTAGGGACACTTTGTATAGAAGGCATGTGGGAAGTTTAGCATGGAAAAAAAAATGTTGACATAAAAACAAGGCCAGGCCATAAAGAGGTCTTCATGTTCTAAATCTAAAAACAGTAATGCCAGCGGCCTTTGGTCCCATTGTAGAAGGGTCAAACTTGATCCCAATGTCAAGTTTTCGGTATTATTTAACAATATAAGAATGCACAATCTCTGGGTGTGCATACATTTAGCTTCATAATCTCCAAAGACAACTATTCCTGAGAATTCTCCCAGGGTAAAATTCTAGAGACATCTCCCAACACAAAGTTAGGATCCAAGTTGCTCAGAAGTGAATGACTCTAGCTTTTAAATAGCTTTCAAAATAGCTAAAACAAAATATTTTTTTTTTCTTAAAAGGGCTAGAAGATGTATTTGAAGGTATGACGATTCTAACATGGTGGTGGAACTGGAAGGAGTCCTGGGTTCAGAAATGTCTCTTTGCAGAGTGGCTATGTTAGGGCCTCTTGCTGGTCTCTGATCGCTTCGTGGTCCACAGAAGCCCCCCCCCCCCCCGGCCCTGATTCATAGTGTTGGTGATACCTCCCATTGGTACAGTGCATGTGTAGGGAAGGTATTCCCAGGGGGATTCCTGATGGTTAAAGGGAGCACATAAATAATCAGACTGTGAGTCCTCTACCAGCTCAGCCCAGTTTTTATGCACTTTTAGTAAATAAGTAGAAAGGCTTCTTGTTTGGGCTTGCTCTGTGTGAACTGGACCGTTGTGCTTGGCTGGCTTCTCGGTATTCTATCTATTAACCTCACCACCCTTTTGTAACTGGTGCATTTAATTATCAGTAGGATGCCTTTCAAACAGGTAAGGGTAATGATGGGAAAAGGGGTTAGGGGCCTCTCATTGAGAGTCTCAAATCTGGATATGAGCTCTGGGGCTCCTTGGTGAGCCTTTGAGGTGGGCTTTGATGAGAAAATCACCCTCTGTAACCAGATCACACTCTATTGACATGTCAAACCTTGCAGACTTGATTGCTTTCTATGACTGGGAGCCTCAGCTTATATGCAGTAAGGGAGTGGTCTTTTCTTCCCTCACCTTGCCAAAACGTTAAGAAACAGGAATTGTGTGTGCCCACACATGGACTCTCTGAACCCTTTTTTGTTTCATATGTTTTGTGACTGGAATATTTTATACCCTGGCCACCCAGATGCAGGCAGGACAATAGAGTTGGCCGAACTGACTGAAGTGAGGATTACAGAGAAGAATGGGGCCTCTCCAGAAATACTGCTAATACAGGACAAGTGACAGGAAGCAACAGTTGAGTCAGCAGAGTGCACACAGGGCCCCTGACAGACCCCGGGGCTGGAAGGCTGCACACAATGGCGGCGTTGGCACGCTGGACATTCCCAGGATGTGCGTCCCTCTGGCGGGCCAGCCTGTCTCAGCGGTCTGGGGTTTTGGACTCCACACGCGTGCCGTTTGGATGGTGGTTCGTTTGTGTCGGTCAGTTTGGCAGGAGGGGAAGGCAGCCCCTTCGCAGGGCTTGGTTTGGCTGCCATGGTTGCCAGGAAAAGGAAGCTCCCAGCTGCCAACACAATCACCTTTGTTTCTTACATCCCCCCTGCTTAATGTAGCAATTAAGTACTTACTACTCTCCCCAGTGCCAAGGTAACCGCCATGGAGTGGTTCAGGACAAAGAACAAACCATGGACCAGCGGCCCAAGTGGAAGGTGGGAGGAGGTGCTGGTGACTGTAGCATGCCTTGGGGAATTTGATGTCCTCAAGGTAAAATTGCATGGAAATCTCCCAAAAGGCACTTCTGAAAGCTGACCAGTCCTTTTTGATGCTGCCCAATTATGGGAACCAGCTGCCTTGCTGCCAGATACCCTTGGGCTGGGAAGGGGTAGAAATGACTCACTTTGCAAATCCAGACAGATGATCTGGTAACTAACTACCCATGCCTCTTGTGTCACCCTCAGACTGTTGCCTTGGGAAGACTTAAGGACAAAAAATGAGACCTGGGTGACTTCTCCTCAAAGTCCTTTCATTGTTTGAACTGAAGCAAAACTCAGTATTTTCTTTTGTTCCATTTGGTGTGAAGTTACAGTTGAACACAACTTGCCTTTTTAAAGCCCCTTTCAGGTTTTTTTAGGACTGGGGTCTTGGCATCTTCAGGGGATTGGATATTCGGCAGCCGATCACACGTGACTGATTTGTAGCCTGGTACCAGCTTGGATGGCATGAGGTGCCCACGGTCTAGGTCTAGAATCTATCTGGATATATAGCTGGGGATGTTCAGAGGTCAAGCGTGGGCCTGGGAAAAATTAAAGCTCCCTAGCAACTAATAATCATTGCCAAATTATCTTGATTGTTGATCTATAGTGTGGGGATGGAGTGGGAGGGAAGAATGCCTCGTAATAGAAGCCTCAGAGGGAATCCTTTTCTCTGAAGGCTGGGCACCCATCCCCCAGGAGACCTGGAGCTCTAATCTTGGCTCACAAGGGAGAACAAAGTCCAGGCTTGGCTGTGGTCACTGTAAGCCCTTGCCCTCCCCTTATCCCACCCTACCTCCCAAGAGGAAGGCACTTGATGGGGGATCATGTCATCAGCCTCTGGAGCTGTGGGTACCATTCTTTTCAGGTGGAGTGGTGTTGGTCAGCAACTTCTGAGTCCAGGATGAACCTGGCAGATGGCTTGGTCCTCTACCTGCTCGAGCAAGGCCTAAGGATGCCTTCTGCCCTGGGTATGAGGCTGAGTTAATACTGCTGTGGCAGCTGGTCCCACGGCACCTTCCCTTGCAGTGGTGTTTGTGGGTATTATGTGTTTAGTACTTGTGCAAGTCTGTCAAAACTCTCGGTATCAATGCATTTAATCAGAGGATTAATTACAGCAATATCGTCGAAGTGAAGGATGTGGGCCTCAACGTGACCAATGAACGAAGGGCTTAATTATACAGAATCAGCCACACATCTGGCCTCATTTCGACTTGGCTCTGGCCACAAATCGGTAGAGAAATATAATTTCTTGCTTCTCTTCTAGAAGAGTCCTGTAATTTGTAGGAAGTCCTAGAAAACTTAAAGAGGCTGTAAATAAGGTGTAACTTTCACTAATAAAATATTAACGACAACAACAATGCATTGGAGCTACAGCCACTGACAGGACTAGGTATGTGTCCTGGCTTGCCCGGTTTTGCTTGCTTTGTGAGCATTTTCCCACAGTTATCAGTGAACAAAATGGAATCCTGCTCTGAGTATGAAACATATTTCGGCTGAATTCCAAGGCAGGGTCTATCATAAGATATTTTTGTAGTCAGAGACAACCTGCCGTGTCACAGAGGAGTGAGCTTGCCTTGATTTATGAATGAAACTTTTTCCCCCTTTGTTGCCTTTCCCCTATCAGTGCCATCTCTTCCTGGCAGCAGGGTTTCTGCTGGCACTGGATTATTTGAGCAATAGAAACATCACATCAGTTTGTTGATGGTAGCAGAGGCAGGGCTCATACATGGATTCCTGTTCCCTTTTTCTACCTGCTATGCTATAATTCTCCAGCCTCCAGATAGGCCGAGTGAGATTCTCCTTGCATATTGTGAGTGAAGATTTCAGTAAAAGCAGGAATTTGCTAATGGCTTGGGTCTTGGGGCAGAGAAAAGAATTCAGAGATATCCTTAGAAGATAAAAAGTGCCTTCAGTAGAATAGCTGGCATCTCGCCAGTATCCAGGGAATTTGTTTAGTTACTGAACTCTGATTATGCCTGGAATGTTAGATCGTATTGACAGATAAGTTCATCAATAAATAAAACCCATGGGTGTGCAGTATCTCTCCCTTTGTACTTTTCTTCCAGTTTCCCGCTGCCCACCCCACCACCCAAGCTAGGTTGCCCTCTTTGTCTTAAGTCTCCTTGCACCTACCCCTCCCTCTTCCTAGAGTCACCTGATACTTGTGGGAGCTGGGATGGTCTCACACAGACAGGGCTTTCAAAGGGGTTCTGAAAAGGAAAAGGGGGCCTCCCTGGGGACTGCCCTACCAGGGCCCAAAGTGTAACCTTAGCAATACCCTCTCAGTACAAATACCTGAGTAGGAGTTTGGAATCAATTCTTTGTGTGGGATTTTTTTTTTTTTTTTCTCATGCACTGGGACTGGGGTCTGAAAAGTTTTGGGAAACCTATATACTGTGTTTTCCCATAAAGGGAGGTAACACTTCTTGATCTACACTTTGGGCTGCTTACTCCCAAGGTGAGTCTCAGTGTACCCCAGACAGATGAAAGGTGCAGTTTTGTTTTTGTTTTTGTTTTGTCTGTTTTTTTTTTTTTTGTCAACCCAAGGAGAGTGCTGAAGAGGAAGGTCGAGTTAGTCTGACTCTAAATACCCAATTTTCATTCTGACTTTCTGATTGTATTTGGAATGCACAGAGGCCAAGTGATGTAGTATTGGAGAGCTGACCCCAAGTTCCAAATCACTGAACTTTGCTTATCTGTCTTGCAGAGGTCCTACACATTACTGGTGGAGGCGTGGGATTCCAGTAACGACACTGTCCGTAAGTATCTCACCAGCAGATTCTTCTCTAAGGGTTGTTGAAGTGCAGAGCTTGCCAGGCCTGCCAGAGCAAAGTAACCCATGGCACCTGCTCCACCCGCACCTGGGGTGAACCTGTCTGTGGAGTCTATCCCTTAACTTCCCCTAGAACTTTCACCTGGAATATTAAGTAGCCGGAATAGATTCCGTTTACTCAGTCCTTGCATAAAGGGACTTAGATTATCTCTGGATAGAGACCTTAATGGTTTTACAACTTTAAAACCTTGTAGACTGCTAAAGGATCAAAGTAGTGACTTTTAAAAAGTCCATTTAAACTTTAAGTGAGTATTTAATCTCTCATCGGAAAGATAAAGCCATAAAGGAGGGTGGTGCTGGGCTCTAAAGACCAACCTTGAATTTCACTTGGTGGGCAGGTGAGCCTCCAGCAAGCCCGAGTTTCCCACACTGCTCACTACAAATCTCCCATTGAAGCGGAATTTCAGAGCCCCACAGTCATGACCTGCCCTGTCCCTCTGAAAGATGGCTCTGTTTCCTGGGCAGGTTGCTTTTCAGTCTTGCAGAGTGGTGAGTAGGAAGTAGAGAGGCAGGGAAGTTGGCAGGGGTCCGCCTTCTGTAGGCTCGCAGCTTAACGTGTTTTCCCTTGCAAACCAAAGTGGTCAGTTCCCTTTTGCTAGTGGAGTCTGGGTTGTCACCAGAAAACTTGATTCATTCTGGTATTTCTTGCTTTGTTCATGAGGAGTAGTTGGTTCAGCTTCTTGTCTTTGCACCCTGTCCTCAGAATGCCTTGTGCCTTCTCTAGCTTACTGTGACTCTTAACATAGTCACTGCTAATATCTTTCTCCCTCATCACATCACCTTGCATTTTTATGGACTCTGAAGATGGAGAGTGCCCGGAATGGATGCAGAGGGCAGCGCAGAGTGGCTGACTCCTTGCTAAGCCCTGGCATGAGGCAGACTGCCTGTCATTTGGGTTATTCTCTTGCTTCGGCATCTTCTTTCCAGCTATTTAATATCAGTCCAGCTTGCAAGGAAGCTTTTGGAAGTCCAAGGTCTGAGCTGTCCTCCTTGAGGTATTCTTTTCCCCATTGTGATCTGCATTTATACATCAGGGGTGGTAATGGGGGCACTTCACCAGTGTTGCTTATGGCTGCTGCCACTCAGGGTCATAGATGACCTATTCTCTCCTCCCACAGACCTTGAGCTCTGCGTCAACCTTATATCATTGTGCCTTTGGTATAATGCAATGACTGGGGAAGTGGGAGAAGGGAAACCTTTTCATTTCACTGATGCAGGCATGGTATTCTTCCTTCTAGTTGTTAAAATAATCCCACTGGTACAGCGAACATCGTTGACCAAGTCAGGTCATCTGTGAGAGACCTGTGAGGGGATCCCAAGCCCCTACATCTGCTGAACAACTTCTTCTGTCCCTCTCATCACTCCACGGCTCAGAGCTGTACCTCAGGGGGCCTGAAGCCCATCCATAGTTTCCCATAGTTTTCAATATTTCGAAGCAACTTTACTTTGGAGTTGTCATCTTCCTAGGGGACAAGAAAGAGTGGGATGGGAAAAAATGGTTTTAGAACTCACTTTCTGGAAAGAACGGCTGGCATAATCATGAGATGCCTCTTGCAGGTTACAGAAACTTGCATCATGAACCTTAGGATTGGTCTTTTATCCACTTTGTTTCTTGTCTGACCTCTATACTTCTAAAGCATCGCAAAACCACATTGGAGGTAGATATGTCCTCTTCAAGAGCAGTCCTCTTAATGGAGCCCTTTCTGTGTGACAGGTGCCAGTGTTTAGACAACCAGAACCACGAGCCATAAATCTGGATAAGACACTTGTACTCTAGTATATTCTCTCTCTCTCACTCTCTCTCTCTCTCTCTCTCTCTCTCTCGTATGTATGTATGTATGTATGTATGTATATAGCTTCAAGTTCTGAAGAATCTTCAGCTCTTCATATGAATCTAGCTGCTTCCTGCTATGTGCATTGCTGCTACACTGGTCCACACTGGTCTGCTCCTTCCTGAACTCTTAGGCTAGCTATCCTCTGGTCTGCCCATGTTGGCTCTCATCACCCTCCAGTGTTTGCTTCATTTTTGTGCATCCTGATTTTTCAGCATAATATTTGATGGTTATTCTGATGGTAAAAAGCCAACAGTGACTTCCTGGAGCTCTTGGATTGAACCTTTGTGTGCAGCCCAGCTCTGTCTTCTGGCTGGTTTGTTTTAACACGCCACATTGTTGTCTATTACATCTGTATCTTAGCCATTCTTTAGTCATTCCTTGAGTAGATCATGTTTTTCTATCTCAGGGCCTTTGCATATATTGTTTGGTCTTCCGGGAATGTTTGACTCCTTGTTCCATACTCTTTTCAAGAAATTGAAGATGCCCAAGGAATCCAATGGTGTAGGCTGTCCTTTGGTACCTCATCATATTGCAAACATCTAGCTTTAGGTGTAGATTAGAGACAGATCCCTGCATTTGGGGACAGAATTCCTTCTCAAGTCAGCTCTAATGCACTGAGCTTCAGGACTAAATTCAGCCCAGGTGGGCCTCTTGCCCTCAGTCATCCAAAGTCTACCATGGTTCAGGACCTTTGTCTATAAGGATGGCGTCTTTATTTCTCCACCAGAGCTAATGATTTCAGTATATGGTGATGCTTAGTTGATGGCTGGGTAAGTCTAAACAGGATCCTTGAGACCACCTCTTCCCCACAGCTTAGGCTTCTCAGCTAAGGTTGCCATCTAAGTTTTCTGGTTGGTCCCGGGATTGTGTTCCTAGTGATCCCTCCTGCCTTCCTCATTGGTGTGCAAGGCTGCATAGGTGCTTCAGGATGCATCTCCATGCTGTTGAAATTTACAGGGAGGTACACTAATGTCCCTTTCCAATCCCAAGGCTGGAACTTCCCCCAGCTGAGCTGCCCCAAGCACTTAGCACTCTAAACTGATGGGGAGCTGAATCAGGTGTCAGTAATAGAGGCAGTAAGCAACTCACTCAACCTCCATAGCCCAGACAGCATAGAGCATGTCACAGATACAGCAGCTTCCTGCCTCAGCAGGTGTGATGCTGTTTCAACAGCTGTTAGCCTGCTAGAGGGTTCTGAAGTGATCACCTTGACAGCATTTCCTGAAAGGAGGTAGAAAGTGCCACTGCTGATAGTTCTTAGAGTGGCCCCGACTTCTGGGCTGAATTATTGTTGCCAGCCTGAGAAGCTGTACACCTTTGAGCCATGGCTAGTATGTTCAGTAATTCCTTCATTAAGCTCTCGTAACCACATGGTAATAACCCACTTCATTTCTTAACTGAACCAGTAAAGCAAATAGGCAGTTAATGGAGAGACATTTTTGTCATTCTTTGCTTTGCGTATATTTGCAAAGACTAAAGTGAATAAAGTGTTACCTGAAAGTGGTTCTGTGTGTTACTGGATGTAAGCCTGCAGGTATGTGGGGGTTGCTCAAGGTTCCCCTTGCCCACACAGCAGTCCAGACAAACTGGAGGATGTGGATGGAGCCACCCAAGAGTTCTTCCCCTGGTCACCTGTAGGGCTTGCCTAGCTTTGTCAAGCAGCAGAGGCCCAAGGCCTAGAAAAACACTGATGTGGGTGTGCAGGAATCACAAAGCTGATTCTCCAAGGTGGCCTTGAGTTTGACAAGGTGATGAATACTTAGTGCTGGCAGGTGTGATGCTGTTTAACAAAACAAACAAAGTACCAGGCTGAGTGCTGACTTAGTGCCTTGTTGCCTGTTCACATCCCTCCTCTGCACTCTGGCACATGGGGTTTGAGCTATTTTAGTACCTGTACCTTCTCTTAGACTAGACTGCAGGTGGCCTCAGGGTAGGGGCCACGTCTTACTGCTCCAGAGAGCTGCTTGGACTCTAGGCGTTTATTTTTTCAGCACGTGTTTTAAGAACCATGACTTAAAATACACAATAGCTCAGCCTAACTGTCTGCAGGCTAGGATGAATTATTCTCCCATCTGCTTGCTAAGCAGGAGAAAGGTGAAATGCATTAGTTTGTGGCGTTGTAAGTGGAATGCCAGCTTAAAAGATAGTAAGAATTTTCTTTATTTTACATCTATGAATGTATTGTTTGCATGTATGTAAGTTCACCCATGTTGTGTAATGCCCAAGGAGGTCAGAAGACAGTGTTGGGTCCCCTGGAACTGGGATTACAGGTGGTTGTTAGCTGCCATGTGGGTCCTGGGACTCGAACACAGGTCCTCTGCCAGAGCAGCCAGTGTTCTTAATTGCTGAGACATATCTCCAATCCCAAGACAGTTACTCATTTTCAAAAAAGTATTGCAGTCCAAATGGACTTGGCTTTCATTGAAGAATTATGAAATGCACAGTGCTTTTCCAAGCAAACTTTGAAACTAAAACTGCCGGGCGCGGTGGCGCACGCCTTTAATCCTAGCACTCAGGAGGCAAAGGCAGTTGGATCTTTGTAAGTTCAAGGCCAGCCTGGTCTACAGAGTGAGTTCCAGGACAGCTGGGGCTACAGGGAGACCCTGTCTTGAAAAGACCAAAAATAAATAAAACTCTAAAACTAGAAAAGATCGATAACATACCTGGAATAGTGAAGTTTCCTTAAGATCAGTGTTCCCGAATGAGTAACCTTCTGTAATATAAAGAATTTTTACAAATAAATCTGGCCAACAATGTGTTATAAAGGTGACAAAGGAGATAAAGAGGTCACAGGAAGAAATGTTTTGAGAACCTCAAAAGAGTCTTCACTATCACTTAAATGTCACTTAAAATAGGAGACACTGCTTTAGCTACTAGGCAGAGGTCTAGGCAGAGGATAGACTGTGGTATCCCTGCCAGTACAGCTTCTCATACTGTTTGAAAACAGACTGACAAGACTTCATTGGCAGGTAATTTGGGGGTTCTTGTTGTGGATGGAGTGGATTGACTGTGTACATACTTGGAATCAGCTAATGTTCTTAGGAAGTTTCTTGATGTCGGACTCACACTTACGGGTGTGTTCAACATGCTTCTTGTGGCTTTAAAAGCAGAAGGCCGAAATTTGAATGCCTGTAGATCAGGGATAAGGTAAATTTATTTAGTGGTATATTTGGGCAAGAAGTTAAACGATGTGCCCATTCAAGAGGGAAAGTGGTGAGGTGGACTTCGGGGAAGAGGATGCCGTTTTCGTTTCTGCCTTTTTTACATAACTGTATCTTGTACCATGTATTTGTTTGTAGTTGTAAAATAGCCAAGTGGTCAGAGCATGAACCTCTGATATGAATGTTAATGTGCTTCGTTTCCTTTTCTTCCTCTCTAGAACCTGATAGCATAATTGAAAAGGCTTCTCACTCGGGCATGATCAACCCCAGCCGACAGTGGCAGACACTGAAGCAGAACACCGGGATTGCCCACTTTGAATACCAGATCCGAGTCACCTGTGATGACCACTACTATGGATTCGGCTGTAATAAGTTCTGTCGGCCTAGAGATGACTTCTTTGGACACTATGCTTGTGACCAGAATGGTAACAAAACCTGCATGGAAGGCTGGATGGGCCCTGAGTGCAACAAAGGTATGTGCCCGTGTGCCTGGGTGGGTTGGCAAGTCTTGGTTGCCTGTTGCTTCTAGTGCCAAGTTCTCCTGTAGCAGTTGGGTGGGAAGGTGGGAGACTCGTTATCTAGGACTAAGGCATGAAGATGCTGAGTGTAGAAGATGCTATTGGTGCCCCGCCCGATCCCGTTTACCAGCTGGTGCCCCCATCCCCCAGCTGCTCTGAGTGTTGGCTGCTAACAGCTCGCAGCTGCTCCTTCTCCAGGGAATCGTCCTTGGCCAGGCAGGAGCCACTGTATGCCCCATCCCTGCAGCTAGGGGTTACTGAGTGACTGACGGGTGGCGGGGTGGGGGTGGTACAAAGGCTAGCCCCATTGCTTTAACACTGTCATAGAAGACTCACACTCCAGAGCTTCCCCTGGGATCAGGCTGAAGCCAAACCCCAGCTGAGACCACATCCTCGCTCAGCTCCTCTCCTGGCCTCGTCTGCCTCCCCACCCATGCTCCTATTCCCAGATCTCTGAAGGGTGTGCTTGTGAGGAGCCGAAGCCAAGTGAACAGACAATGCCGTGGAGAATGACAGTGTCTAAGGCCAGGTGTCCCCGCAGAAAGCTTTCGCTGACCACATAGGGTTTGTGGCAGAAGGAGGATTCATATTCCTTGAGCTCACCCAAAGGGCTCACCCAAAGGAGTATAAGCTTCCTGAGTCCTTTACCATATCCTGGCCCTTATGCTAGAAGGCTGTGTGTCCTAATTCTTAGTACTATGATGAGGAATTCTGCCTCAGCACAGGCTATCCCTTCATGGGTATAATGTACCTTGTTGATCATGCATGATAATTAGGTAAACTCTTCTGTGCTAAAGTCAAAAAAGCACAATTATGGGGCATGGGAGGCCATTTGGTCTCCTTCAGTACTCCTTTTATTTTTTTTCAGTAACTGGTGACAGTAGTTTAAAAGGATGGCATTTCTGGCAATTAATGACATAAAGAATTGCTTTCCACATTTTAAATCAATAACAATTACTTCAGTTCTCAAAAAACATTACTTCAGTTCTCTAATATTAGTATTTTTTAATGTCAGTTCAATTTTTTTAAGATGGAGTACAGAATTGCTTTGTGAGGATATTTTACCAAAACCCCATCAGATTTGGCTACAAGAATAGCCTGCCAAATGTTGCTGGACTTGTTGGCTTTTTAGAACCATGGAGTTGTTGAAAGTAGGCACCTGGTGGGAGATTTTCAGGAGGCCAGGCTCACCTGAAGATGCTCTGGTGCATAGTGTTGGCAGTATGTGTATGGGGAGGAGTCTTTCTTTCTCTCTCTCTTTCTCTTGGTGAAGGAGAACTGAGGCTAGGCAGGATTTAAGGAGCTGACTGGACTAGAGACTCTTCCTCCATCTGTAGTTTGTCTCCAAACAGTATTGCATTTTGAGAGTCTGCTAACATGGCCTTGAAATTTAAATCTGCATTTGTTTTTTGGGGCCCTTCCCATCTCTTCTTACAATGGATTTTGTAGGCTTAATGTTCTGGGCCATTCTCATAACAGTGGCCTGTGAGAGGAGCAGTGTGCTAACTTAACCTCTGTTCTTTACAGCGATATGCCGGCAGGGCTGTAGTCCCAAGCATGGCTCTTGCAAACTCCCAGGAGACTGCAGGTAAATGACCAAATTCATCTTCAGTATTTTCCTTTTTCTTTTTAAAAATATTTTCCTTTAATGCAACAGAAGGACTTGCTTCATTGTGAATATGCCTCTTCAGGGGATGAGAAAGTTAAAAAAAAAAAAAAACAAATATGCACATCCAAAGCTTATTAAATTAGACCAGCTGTTTGGTAGTGGAATGCACATACTTCTCCCTTGGCCAAAAAAGAAGAAAAAAAAGGAAAAAAAAAAAAAAAAGAAAACTCTTAAGGATATAGCTGGTGACTTATGTATTAACTGTTTTGTAAATTGATAACACATTTTTTTAATCTCTCAAAGTGCTAATGGACTGGACAGGGATGTAGCTTTGTTGCTGCTGCTGCTGCTGCTGCTGCTGCTGCTGCTGCTGCTGCTCCTCCTCCTCCTCCTCCTCCTCCTCCTCCTCCACCTCCACCTCCACCTCCACCCTGGCTTTTCCTCTCCCACCCTCCTCCACTTTTCCCATCAATAGGCGAAAGTCCAGCATTCTTTAGAATGGGATTAGTACAATCTTCTGGCCCCTTTGCAGGCAGGGGCTGGGCCAGTGCTGAGAGGTTAATGGCTACACTGGAGCCTGCTCAGTTGAGCCTGATGAATGTAGACTTTTGCTGTTTGCCTTTGAAGTCTGTTCTTTTATGGTCCAGGGACAATACCAAAGCCAAACGGAAACCTACCCTGCCCGCTTCCTCCGCCTGCTTCCCAATGCTGGTTTGGGGACTTTTTGAAATGTATATTATGCCAGTTCGGAAAAGACTTGTTTCAGGAAATACCATTGGTGTTTGTGGCATTTTTGACAGTGTCTCACACATTAGTCTCTCTCTCTCCAAGCTTTTAAGGATTAGCAGATTTAATGTGACACTAAGTGGACCCTTTGGGCCTGTCACCTTTGCTCTGGAAGCTGCTTTGACTTGAGCTGAGGGCAGTTCTGACATAGTCTAAAGGCTCACAACCTAAAGACTGTGATACCCAGGGCCCTTATTAAACTGTGGTTCTGGAATGGGCCCCATGGTGGCCCTTACTACTGGGGGAGCTATCCTTGGGAATCACTGCCCCTAAGCCACTGAATTAAAAGTGCACATTTCCTGGGTCTACTCCGTTGCCACAGAATTTCCAGACCTTGGTTGGGCCCAGGAATCGGCATTTGACAAACTCGGTACATGGTTTCTCAGCACATAGAAGGGCTGCTGCTTTAAATGGTTACCTGCAGGCTTTCCCTTGACTCCAGCTGCTCTTTGCGTCCCTCCCATGGCACGGAAATGCCGAACTTGAGGCTGCAGTGAGTATCAAGGCAGCTGGAAGGAAGCTAAGAACAGGTTGTCCTGAAGTTGTTTCTTCCTGCTTTCTGAAAGTTTATTTTTCTGGAAAGCTGAACAGAATTTGCCCACTGACCTGTAGGTGACAGCTGATGACCCTGCCTAATTAAGGGCGTTCTGGAGAAAGTAAGAATGCCAGCGCTCTTAGGCCCTTGGAGCCTGCTCTCTGCTCAGATGAGTATCTGCTAGGCTGACCAAGGTTTGTGCCACTGTCATCAGAATAGACACGCTGCTGTGCAGGGGAGGACCCTCCCAGCCAGAACAACAGGCTTTGTTTCCCGAATTGAGCCCTTTCTCTTTCGAAGTCTCACCTCCCACTCCTTGCCCAGACATGCACCAGTGCCCTTATTTACTTAAGGTGCAACTTTCCCACACGCCATTTGCATAGTCTCCCAGGCCAGTTTCTTCTCTTTGCCTTGAAAGAAAATCAAAACACAACCTTCCAGCTAAGGAAGTTCAGGTTGGGTCCTGCTCCAGAAATAGTTGTACAGCAAGTTACCTGTAAGTTGTCTTTTGAATTATGTATTACATAGGGTTTTTTTTTTTTTTTCTTCTTCTTCTTCTTCTTCCCTTGACTCACCTATGGGAGAAAATGTCATTGGTGGTGTTGTTCCCAGGTAGACTTAGGTTGCCCCTTCCTGGATGCATCGACTGGTTTATTGCCAGCCTGCCAATAATATCAAACCTCGTTATGAATCATCTCGGGAAAGTCACTTCAGTTTCTCATGAGAATCTTAATCATATATTATTAAACTGGGATAACTCGGTGGATGCCTCTTTTAGGGTCAGTATTTTTATTTGTTTTCTTTTGAAGTCATCCATGGCCCCTTGTGGTTGCCTTTTTATGCTTGGAGATTGAGCTCTCATTAATTAGGAGGTTAGGTTGGGTCCTCAGCTGTCTTTGCTTGCTTTTATTAGCCAAATTGAAGAAGTGAATCCATCCTTCACTTGGAAAGTTAAGGGAAGACAGCAAGAGTATTGCCACCCTCACTTCTCCATGTTAACTCCTAGGCTAAGAGCATTGACCTGATGCAATGGCTTCCCACACTTCTTCCTACTACTAATTTGGTCATTTGCTTTTTTAACAGAATTATTCCTACCAGGTGACTTCTCTGTTCTTACTTCAGTCCTTCAGTCACTTGTCATTTAAAATGAGGGTCTGTCTTACATAAACTAGAATCTAGTGTCTGATTAACTTTAAGTCCCACATTCTAGTGGCTTTTCTTTAGATTGTAGATGGCTGTTTTGAGAAGTTTGGAAGTAGCCCGTGTTCCCAGGGGTTCAGTGGATTCTCAACCTGGGTGATTAGCTATTAGCTAGAGATCTCTAATTTTCCCATGACCAGGATTTGCTCTCTTGCCTCCAGCTCTCTGGAACTAAAAGCCCTTCCTTCTGTGGGGACCATGGAGGGTGTTTGCTTTCCAGAGTTACAGCTGAGCAGCTAGAGGGTGGGGGAAATTGGTTCTGATCTTGTCTTTCCCCAGGTCCTGCTCTGGGCTGATTCTGCAGGACCCAAATTCAGTTCCCCGGACCTTCCTGCCAACATCCCGCTGCTTGCTAGTGTTCCCTACCTTCCCCCAACCCCTTTGTTAAAGCTCGATTATGAGAAGGTGGTTCAAGTTGCAGAGGACTTGAAACTTGAGGGGAGCGTGGTTTGAGACCCTGCCCTCTCTCACCCCAGGTGAAGGTTTATGTTTGGGGATCAAAGGTTCCATTTGGCCTCAAAAGAGTCTGGATGAACAGGGTGCTTATAAAGGAGACTCAACTCTCCCCAAAGTAGATAAACTAAACTGACCTTTTTCCCTTTCTCCCTCCTCCTTCCTATCTTCCTCCCCTTCCTGTCCCCCTCCTTCTCCCTCCCTAGTCACTCCCCTTCTCCCCCCCCTTGCCTTTTTTTTTTTCTCCAAAGTGAGAAATAACTTATAAATTAGCTTGCTCAGCCAGAGATAATGAATGGATCATGAGTTATCTATGGAATTGGCTCCCAGTGCTGTCACTTCCCTCTCCTTCAGAAATGGGTTTAGAGATCCTGGTCTTTGCAAGGAGGGTGCTTTCTTTCCTCCTCGTTTGATTCCGAAAAGTCTGCGGTGCCTTCTGTGCAGTAGGGATGTGTAGAGGGTAGAGTTGTAAGCACAGCGTTTGCAGAGACTTTTTGCACAGCTATTGTCCTGGGAAACTCCTTTCCTTGTATGGTCTGTCCTGACAAGGTCCTGGGATTGATTTACTCCAGTCCCCCACCCTCAGCCCGAGTAGAGAATGACTTTGTGGAGGGCACCCCATGCTGGCTGCTCCTCAGACAGCCCTGTTTTTGTCAGAGTCAGCTTTGAGGCCACCTTAGCTCAACTCTGAAAATGTTTGCTTGCAAGAAATTCATGCAATCCTGGAAAGCCTTGCCATTCTGTACCCCACAGCAAAACAGAAATGGCCAGGACTTTGCAGTCTTGTGTTGTAAGCACAAAGATCCCTAGCTGCTCAGAAGGCTAAGTGGGAGTGTGCTCTGTCTTTGCAGGTGCCAGTATGGCTGGCAGGGCCTGTACTGTGATAAGTGCATCCCACACCCAGGATGTGTCCATGGTACCTGCACTGAGCCCTGGCAGTGCCTCTGTGAGACCAACTGGGGAGGGCAGCTCTGTGACAAAGGTATGTCCACTCTGGAGCCTTGGAGACGGGATGAGGAGCTGAGATTATGGGGCTAGGACAACCCTAATACCGTTTTTATTTTTTTGGTGTTGCTGGGGCTGAGCCCAGGGCCTTGTGCATGCTAGGCAAGGACCCGATGATAGCTACCTCCTAGCCCACTTTGTTTTTTTCAGGGATTTCTTAATAGAAATGTGTTTGAATTTGCCTTTAATGTCATGGGGAGATCGGTTTATTTGGAGATGAAGCTTATTTCTAAAAGAAGCAGTGAACTAGAGTTAGGACGGCTTAGTAGTTGCAATTGTCGTTTCATAACTCTGGGGTCTTTTGGCAGATCTCAATTATTGTGGAACTCACCAGCCTTGTCTCAATGGGGGAACATGTAGCAACACTGGTCCAGACAAGTATCAGTGTTCCTGCCCCGAGGGCTATTCAGGACCCAACTGTGAAATTGGTAAGCAGTCCTACCTGGGATCCCTTTGGTTAATTTTCTGTATATTCAGCTTAAAAAAAAAAAAAAATCAATACTCTAAAGCCCACCTATAAAAAATGAAAATAGCCTCCAAATTTGAGACTTGTTTTCTCAAGCCCTTCTATGGGCCTGTGAATTTTTCTTTTTTTTTTTTTTTGTCTTTTCAAGACAGGGTCTCCCTATAGCCCCAGCTGTCCTGGAACTCACTCTGTAGACCAGGCTGGCCTTGAACTCACAAAGATCCGCCTGCCTCTGCCTCCCAAGTGCTAGGATTAAAGGCGTGTGCCACCACGCCCGGCTCTTTTTTTTTTTGGGGGGTGGGGTGGGGGGGGGGGGGCTGTGAAATTTTTTAAGTCCCTAAAGTTTCGAGGTGATGCTGACTAGCTAATAAGGTGGCAGGGGTTTAATGAACCTTGGCCCCAAAATGTGTTGAAATAAGACTGGAGACAGCTTAGCGAGAAAGATGACTTCTTTCTTCCTTCATAGCTGAGTTACATTGCAGCCTTGCTTTTATTTATTTATTTATTTAATTTATTTATTTCTTGAAACCTGCTTAAGCTAGCACCCTAAGCAGGGGGACTAGATCATGTTGGGAAGGCAGAAGATGCAACAGGTGCCCCTACCTTGCTGACGATCTTTTCATTTTTTGCAGCTGAGCATGCTTGCCTCTCTGATCCCTGCCATAACAGAGGCAGCTGCAAGGAGACTTCCTTGGGCTTTGAGTGTGAATGTTCTCCAGGCTGGACTGGGCCCACATGTTCCACAAGTAAGTCACTCCAGGTTTTGGTATGTGTCTGTAATGGAGGGTTATTGTGTTAAGATACAGGCTTGATGGGAGATAACCTTGGCAGGTCCTACATATGGGTTAGTGATGTGTTGGTCACAGAGTGGGGAGGCTGAGTGGGCAGTCAGTCTAGTAGCTTGTGTACTTGGAAGACTCCCCAGAATCCCTTTCCTACTCACCAACTTGGCAAACATGTCCTTGATAGACAGAAACTCCTTGCAGAGTTCTGATTGCTTTGCATATGATTTTTGGATTTCTGTCTTAATTTCCCTATAGCCATGGAGAGGACCCTTTGTGGGATGAGAATTTAGATCAACCACTGAATGTTATCATAGGGGCCCAAGAGAAGGTGCTAGTCTGGAGCTTGGCTGTGTTGCATATGTTGGGGTGCTTAGTCATATATTGGGGTGCTTTTCAGTGAATAGTTCTGGGTCACATGGAATTCCCTCTAGAATTAGGCAGTTCATGGTCTTTAATGATTTCCTAGATTTCTTAGGTATAGCCAAGCCTGAAAGCCACCCTGAGTACAAAATATAGCAATGGTTAAGGATGTGGGTTCTGGGGTTGGGTGTCTCAGGGTTTGCACTGGAGACCTTGCCATGACTTAAGACCTCTCCAGGCCTTTTAACCTTCTTGTGCCCTGTTTAAACAGGGTAACAACAATTCCCATCTCTGAGGGCTGTCACGCACTCTTGGTTGCCTGACTTTGTAAATAGAGCGCCACACATCATAAGTGAAAGATGTCTGGGGCTGGAGAGATAACCTAGCGGTTAAGAGCTCCGACTGCTCTTGCAGAGGACCCAGGTTCGATCCCCAGCACCCACATGACTGCTGAAAATCGTCTTTAACTCCAGTTCCAGGGGAATCCGACACCCTCTTCTGACCTCTGTGGCATTGCACGACACGGGTGCACCAACCTACATGCAGACAAGACATTCATACACATATGAAAATAAAAAAAATAAATAAAAAAATAAAGATGTCTATAGTCCAGTACAGAAATGGGGTGGGACAGCCCCTGTATGTGTGATTTTTGGGAAAACTCTGTAAGCAAATGAAAGAAATAAGGTTTTCCAGTTGTAAAAAAAAGTTACTTCCCATGCCTCCTGTTTGGACCTTTAAGCCATGAAGGAATGAGTTCTTTCAAAGTGAAGATTATGCAGATATGTCTCCTGACACTCCTGAGTTGATGCTCTGTGGGTCTCCAGCTGTCTGTCTCTCTCCCTCACCGCTTAGGGGTGGATTAACTGAACTGGGGCAGCGGGGGATTTAAAGCTAAAATCAAAGCTTGGGCCTTTTAGTCACCCTCCTTCTTGCCTTGTGTGGCTTTCCTGGGACTGTACTTGTAGCGGGGCGTCTGCTTCCTAGGTGAAAGCCCCCCTTTGTAAAGGGTGCTGTTGCTTTGTCTACTTGCCAAACAGATCAAACAAAATTAAATTGCTGCCTCCCTTTCATTCTCATTGGCTAGACATTGATGACTGTTCTCCAAATAACTGTTCCCATGGGGGCACCTGCGAGGACCTGGTGAATGGATTCAAGTGTGTGTGCCCTCCCCAATGGACTGGCAAGACATGTCAGTTGGGTAAGAAATTCCTGAGCCTGGGTTGGCTCTCCTCGTCAAAGCTGTGGAGAAAGATGAGCATGTGGCCCGCGGTGTGTGTTCACACTCCATCATACTAAGTAATTTATTATCAGGAGTCAAACAGGCCTGGGAGAAATAACTTGCATGCAAATGGCCTAGCTCTTTTAGGCCCTGTGGGAAAGTCGTGGGATTCCTTGAACCATGTCAATCCTCTGTCCGAGGAGTGTTCAGCTGGGTTCCAAACAGGGATGATCTCATGAGGAATGAGCTGTCTGCATTCTTTTTGCCACATTTAAATCCCAGCAACTAGGCTGTGCTGGGTTTTGCACAGAAATGCCTGGTGGCTTTCTGCTATTCTGTTTTGGGGGCTGGTTGTTAACCAGCAGCCGGAAAGTTATCAATTAGCGTTCCTTATTGGATAACGGCTGGGGAGAAGGCACAGATGCTTGAAATAGAGGACACCTAGCATTTCTTATTTAGCTAGCTTGTTAAAATGTCTCATATTTCAGACCCACTCCGTGGTGTTTCTTTACAGGGGGACGAGGGGTGGGGGCAAACACCATTTCTCACTGCTCATCCTTACTTCCTTTCAGATGCAAATGAGTGCGAGGCCAAACCTTGTGTAAATGCCAGATCCTGTAAGAATCTGATAGCCAGCTACTACTGTGATTGTCTTCCTGGCTGGATGGGTCAAAACTGTGACATAAGTGAGTGACTTTCTGTTTATTTTGATTTTCAGGAAACTTGGGTGATGGGGGCTCTTGCTTATTTCTCTCCCTTCCTCCTGGGCTAAGACTTTTGTTTCTTTTATTTTTTTGTCTCTTGTGGGGATGGATCCCAGGGCTTTGCATATGCTGGGCCAGCACTTTTCTCCTGAGTAGAAGGCAAACCTTATAGCCTAGAGGGAAGGGAATGTTTTGGAGAGGGAATTGGTAGGACAGCACAGCAAGGGAAACAACTTATCAGGGTTTTTGGCCGCTAAAATTGGCCTTATTCTGATAAGGTGATTAAAACAATGTTGTAACATTTCACTCCCTTCTCTGGAGGAATTAAGGAGTGTCTCCACCCAATGCAATAACCTTATCTCACCGGAAGCACAGGGGAAAATCTGATCAGGACTGAGCTAGGCTTTTCGGTTGAGACCAGTTTCAATGTGAAGTACATCTCTAATGTGATAACTTACTTGTTTTTCAGACATCAATGACTGCCTTGGCCAATGTCAGAATGACGCCTCCTGTCGGGTATGTAAATCTTGGCTTAAATGGAAACCTTGACAATCTACAATGATCTTAAATGGGGTGGGGGTAGTGAATCCTTGGAGGTTGCCTTACCAACCCTAGCCCTCCTGAGAGTCATTTCATGGCATGCGTTCTGAGCTACCAGCCCATGTCCAGAGCCGTTTCAATGAAATGGCTAAACCACTGAAGTTCTGTGTTTCTGGAATACTTAGAAAAATGTGCATGTGTTTCTTCCCCCTCCCTTCTCCTTTTCCAGGATTTGGTTAATGGTTATCGCTGTATCTGTCCACCTGGCTATGCAGGCGATCACTGTGAGAGGGACATCGATGAATGTGCCAGCAACCCCTGTTTGAATGGGGGTCACTGTCAGAATGAAGTCAACAAATTCCAGTGTCTCTGTCCCACTGGTTTCTCTGGCAACCTCTGTCAGGTGAGCGGAGGCAAAAGCCTCAGATTGCCAGGCTTTTACAGCACAGAATTTCCCGTCCTTCCTTGGCCTCCCCTTGACTCTAGTGTCTAGGGCCTCATGTAATCTGTTAGCACCCTACTGACCAGGGAATTTCTGCTTGACAAACGCTGTTAGAAGGGCGGCGGGGGTGTTGATGAACGGTTTTCTTCTTGTGCCTGTGGCCTGTCTGGCTTTGTTTACACTCCATTTTATACCCGAATTTCTGCTCTCTGCGACTCTGCCCTGTATTTTACATTTTCCTGGAATATGGCAGACTCCGAGATATGTTATATATCGGGAAGGGGGGTCTCCATAGAACTGGATAGAGGGGTTGGGTTCCAGTGTCTGTTGCTCAGAGAAATGATGGCGACACCTTGGTTTTACTCTGATCTTCCTCCCTTCCCCTTCTCCTTGCTTTTGCTTCTTGGCAGCTGGATATAGATTATTGTGAGCCCAACCCTTGCCAGAATGGTGCCCAGTGCTACAATCGTGCCAGTGATTATTTCTGCAAGTGCCCGGAGGACTACGAAGGCAAGAACTGCTCACACCTGAAAGACCACTGTCGCACGACCCCCTGTGAAGGTACCTACCTCCCCCTGGACCCAGCTGTCTTCAGCCACCTTCCTGTAATGCTCTTAGATGTGTGGGGTATATGTGGGAAGGACTTGTAGATGGAAACTACATTATCTGATCACTTAGGGAAACAGGAACATATGGAGATCATCTGCCAGGCTACCAGTTGGGAGAACCATGTGTACAAGTAGCCCAAGGGAGAGAATGTGAAACCCATTTATCATTCCCATCCTATGTGTGTGTGTGTGTGGGGGGGGGGGTTGTAACATGGAGATGGATTCCTCTGAGGAGCACTGTCAGTAGAACTACATGTAGTGAGCTCTATAGTGTCTATAATGGTGGTGTGGAGAAAGTTCTGAGCTCTCATCAGAGCCATGGCCAGGTGTTGGCCATTAGCTTTAGGATAGCAGTAGCACTTAAGGCGCTCATTCAAGTCTAGTTCACGTCTGGCTTGTGACTGCTATTTGTAGCATAACTTCAAAGCTTGTGTAAGTTCGGTCATTAGCTTTGCTTAAGATTCAGACGGAAGGACATGGAGGTGATCTTCCTTAGCAACAGATAAGAAATCAGATAGATGTTAAATACAAGATAAACGGGAACATAAAGAAGAATTCTGTCCACTTGGAGTCTTCCCTGTCGTAGGCACGTTGTTGGAGCTCTGGTCCCCAGAGTGCCTTGATTTCTTAACTCATTAGCCAGAATGCCCCTCTCCAATCAGACTGGGCTAAGGCCTTTGCTTAGGAATGCTGTCTGTGGGTCTGTGGCTGGAATTTGATCCTGAGCCTGTCTTCAGTGATTGACAGCTGCACTGTGGCCATGGCTTCCAATGATACGCCTGAAGGGGTGCGATATATCTCCTCTAACGTCTGTGGCCCCCATGGGAAGTGCAAGAGCCAGTCGGGAGGCAAATTCACCTGTGACTGTAACAAAGGCTTCACCGGCACCTACTGCCACGAAAGTAAGACTCCACTGGGAATGGGGAGAGTTTGAATTGTAAAGGAGAGCAGGAGAGTAAAGGTTTATCTAGGTTTGAGCACTGAGGGCAGTATTCAATGGAAGCCTCTGAGCTTCCAAGCCTATTTTGGAATGTTCTGGAATCTTTAGTGGCCTGGAAAATTTAGTGGCCCTTTTCTGTAGATGATTCCTTCCCAGACCCACCAAGTAAAAGTCAGTGAGTGAGGGCCTTAAGGAAAATGGGGAGGCACCTTCTAGAAGCCTCTGCATGGAAAGCTGCCTGCCTAAGGAAAAAGGGTGGTGGAATGTCCAGGTGCGGTTTCTTCTGAGGCAGCCACGAAAGCCGTCAGGCAGCGCTAGGTGATGGTGTTGCCCTTCGGCCCCTCATGTTCTCTCTTGCTTCCTTTCAGATATTAATGACTGTGAGAGCAACCCCTGTAAAAATGGTGGCACTTGCATCGATAGTGTGAACTCCTACACATGTATCTGTAGTGACGGCTGGGAGGGGGCCTACTGTGAAACCAGTGAGTCTGTACTGCTTTGGGAACAGATGGCTGTAGGCCGAGGGCTGGGGCTGGTAGCAGGAGAATCCCACCTTCCCATGGGAATGCTTTCTTTGCTGGGGTCTTACTTCCAGAGATTTCCATTGAACTCTGAGACCTCAGCACATGGCCTTCTTGGCATTTATTAAGGCTGCTGGGCAGCAGGGGTCGGGGGTGGGGAACTGCTGGTGGAGGACTCCAGGAACTCGACCGGTAGAGTATTCAGGCCCGAAAGGAAAGGAACCTTTTCTGTTTTGATTGGAATTTCTGTCCATCATGACTTCAGTTGCCATGGTAATTCCAGAGGACTGTGTCCTCTCTTGCCGAACCTTGTATCTGTTTCTAGGTGGGAGCTTGTCTGTTTCTCAAAAAGGCTGATTATGTTGAAGTCTGGGGACTACTCACCTATTCTTGGAACACAGAGACTAGAAAGCAAGGGTTGGATCTAGGCTAGGAAAGCTTTGCTCCTCGGTGTTGTGGATGGACTTGGAATTTTTTTTTAACTTGCATCTCTTTGGTTCTAGACATTAATGACTGTCGCCAGAATCCCTGTCACAATGGGGGCACATGTCGAGACCTGGTCAATGACTTTTACTGTGACTGCAAAAATGGGTGGAAAGGGAAGACCTGCCACTCACGTAAGTCGATGCCCAGATCCTGTCTGCTGCTGTAGGAGGGGGACTCCCCAGCAGAAGTTGTCACTGTGGCTCATGCTGAGGTCTTTCTTCAGGTGACAGCCAGTGTGACGAGGCTACATGTAACAATGGTGGCACCTGCTATGACGAAGGGGACGCATTTAAGTGCATGTGTCCTGCTGGCTGGGAAGGAGCAACCTGCAACATCGGTAACATTCCACCCCTGCTGGGCTGGGAGCGGTCCTGGACATTCGAGCATATCTAATCCTAGGCTCCTAGGGCTTACTCTCATTTTCTTAGGTCTGGGTTTTGCCCTTTCAGACAACTTTTGGGTCCTCAGGGAGGGTGGTCTTACCTGCTTTTGTCTTGTAGCAAGAAACAGTAGCTGTCTGCCGAACCCCTGCCATAATGGGGGCACCTGTGTGGTCAATGGCGAATCTTTCACGTGTGTCTGCAAAGAAGGCTGGGAGGGGCCCATCTGTACTCAGAGTAAGTGTCCTCCCCTCTGAACTCTCCCTGGGTTGCTGGAGTCTATCCTGACACCCCTGGGGACTTGCAATAGAAACCAGAAGCACTGCTGTTTGATGTCTGCTTTTGTATCACCTGGGTCCTTATTAACGACTTGATGGGATACAGCCCTGACCTGGCCATGAGAAAGTCACCCGTGAGATAAGTGGACACAGATGGCGTCTCTGTTCCCAGCTCTGGGTCTGACCATCAGCCTGCCTCCTTCCATTCTCACACATCCCCCCAGTTCCCCCCCCCCCAGGGCCTTTTCCTGTATACATGTGTCTCACGGCAACTGAAACTGAATACAGTGCAGGCCTGGTTCCAATTTAGAAGAGGTTTTCAGCCTATCTGCCTGGCGTTAAGTGCGGCTTTAATCATTTAGGTATTATGGATAACTGGTGTTTTTACTTCGACCCCACCGTTGTCTTTTCTTTGCAGATACAAATGACTGCAGCCCTCATCCTTGGTAAGTGTGGCAAGCTTTGAAGCTGGTACTTGGCTGTAAGGTGCATGGGAATCTCCTGGGATATCTTTAAAATGCAGGTTCTCATTCAGGAGGTCTGTGGTGGGGCTGTGCTTTTCTAACAAGCTCCCAAGTGACCCTGCCCTGCTGCTCTATGGACCACACTTTAATTAGCCAGGTTGTGCCTTCATTTAGAGCAGTGATTCTCAACCTCGGCTGCACATGGGAATCAGTTGGGGGAGCTTTTAAAAGTCCCAGTGCCTGGGCTGCAACCAGACCTAGGAAATTAGATTCTCTGGGGGTGGGAGTCAGGCATCAGTATCTTTAACACTTCTTAGGCCACCACAGGTATGGCTAGGGTGGAGAGCTGGTGCCTGTGGCAGACATGCCTTTGTGTGATGGATGAGTTGTAGGACCTGGAGGTGGTAACTAAGGTTGTTTCTGCCTTCTTAGTTATAACAGCGGCACCTGTGTGGACGGAGACAACTGGTACAGGTGTGAATGTGCCCCTGGCTTTGCTGGGCCCGACTGCAGAATAAGTAAGTACTACCCTGTCCAGTGTTCTTGAGCTTTACTTCCCTGCCAAGTAGCCCTATCAAAGCAAGAAATCCACCTCCAGCTGGGATTAAGGTGCCCTTGCCTGGTCTTCCCCGATGGTTCCCTGGGTGGCAGCGTTCCCTGTTCTCAGGGACAGTGCCAGCCACAGAATTTGACAATGAAGCTATGTTTGGGGCCCTGAGGAGAGTGTCCTCTCCTTGTGAGCAGCGTCAAACTATGACAAAGCTAACATAGATGCAGAGCTCTGGGACAGTGGTTTCCATAGATTGACCTTTGGTGGGTTCGATCAGCCCCCCCCCCAAAGAAATGATTACAATGAAGGACAGGCAGACAGTATTCTGAACTTATTACATACTTGAAAAAAACATTTCTTATATGTGCGAAAAAGGGACAGAATAGTTTTTTTGTTCCTTTCTCCAAATTCTATGAAATTTCAGTGCTCTTTGAAATCCTCAAATCTGAGACTGACTGTGGCACTAGATGGTTAGGTCATAAGTGTTTTACGGTTCTAAACTGGGGAGCCACATGTGTCCTGTCTGTTTTTGTAAAGGATGTTTTATTGGCACATGGCTATCCTTGCTCATTTACCTTTGGTCTGTGGCTACTTATGGGACACCACAAGAGTCCAATAGTTGGACTGCGATGCTTGAAATACTTACTCTGACCTTTTTCAGAAAAAGTTCGCCAGCCTTGCTCTAAATTATACTGTCAGAGGAAGAAGAACCAATGTAAAAAAATTACTGCCTTCCAAAAATGTCTCTCAGCTGTCAGAAGACAGGATAGCCATGATCTTTGGGGGACAGTGGCTAGTAAAGTCTTTGGGCAGATTAATTATCTCTTTACTTGGGTGCTGTTAAATGAGTGGAAATTCATCAAACTTGTACTTGGGATTTGGATTTTTTTTTTTTTTTTTT
>VZQC01014997.1:850829-916170 GCA_009823505.1 Rhizomys pruinosus | reverse complement strand
AGTTGTTCTGTGTTATCTTCCAGGTCTGATATTCTTTGTTCTGCTTCCTCCATTCTGCTTCTGAGGATTTTTCCATTCCTTTCCTCTTGATTGGATGAGTGTTTGATTTCCTTTTTCATTTCCTCTTTTGATTTCTTTAGTATTTCTACTTCTTTTTTAAGTTTCTCAATCTCTTCCTGTAGCTCTTTGCTTCTCTGGTTGGTTTCCTTATCTTTTTCAGCATGGGATCTTGTCAGTGTTTCTACTTACTTCCTGAGTTTGTCATTCTCTCTCTCTAGGTCCTTCTTGAGTTCTTCATTCTCTTTTCTTAGTTCTTTGATTTGCTCTTTATAATCATGTAGTTCCTTAAGTATGTTCCCAATTGTGTTTCTGATATTTGTGTCCTGGGCCATTCTCAGGGGGATCCCACTGTAGGAATCTTCCACAGGGTTGGTAGAGCTTGGTGCGGGATTATCCTGCCCCTTTCCCATGTCGCTTCTTCTTCGTGTTCCTGGCATATGGGCTTCTCCTTGCCTGTATTCCAATGTGAGTCCTAAATGTCTCTTCATTGTGTTGAAGGCTTGCTTTGCTTGCCCCCTTCAGATGGCTTTGTAATCCCAGTTGGTGGTGGTGGGGGATTGCTCTTTAGCCCTTGCCCTGGCACCTGTGATTCAGCTGGTCTAGGGAGATCTCAGATCTCAAGACTCACACAACCTTACCTTTTATACCAGCTGGGAGGATAACTCCGCCCTCACAGCCACAAAAGCCAATTAAGCCAAAGAAAACTGGATTAATGGATTAACTAGATTAAGTCAATCAGCCTTGCTGAAGCACCCAGCTCCTACCTACCTACCTGTGCTTGCTTCAGCTGGTCTCGGGAGATCTCCTCACCTTGCTTTTATAAACACATAAAGAACAAATCTAGCTAAAAAAAAAAAGCTCAACATCAAGGTTAAAATGTGGCTGAGTGTAAAACACCCGCCTGGTATTCATAAGGCCCTTGATTCTATCTCTAACACCTGACACCTGAAAAACAAAGCAAAACAAAAACATTAAATGCAGTTTTGATATGGCCTTGCAATTCCATTACCAGGTGCATACCCAAGAGAAATTAAAATATCTTCGAATAATAAAACGTCCACATAAGGGCTGAGGATGTAACTCATTAGTAGACAGCTTGCCTACCATGTACAAAACGTCTGGGTTCAATTCCTAGCACCACATCCCCCAAAACTTATACACAAATACTGATACTGGTGTTATTATAAGCCAAAGTAGAAACAACTCAAAATGTTTGTTAACTTGGATAAGTAAAATGTGGCATGTCTATAAAATGGGATATTACTCATCCATTCATATAAATAGCAAAATACCGATTCATGTTATAGTGAGGATGAACCTTGAAAACACTCGAAATTATGAAACTAGATATAAAATACATTAGTGGTTACCAAAGACATGGTTGGAAGAGGAGTAATGACCGGTGGACATGAAGTTACTTTTGGAAATGATCAAAATGTTCTAGTATTTGATAGTGATATTTTCATAACCTTCCAAATATACTAAAATTTGTACTTTAAAAATGTGAACCTTGTGGCATGTGAATTTTTTAGATTGCTAAGTATAAGAGTTAAAAAGAGAAATGGGGGCTGGAGAGATGGCTCAGTGTTTAAGAGCAATGACTGCTCTTGCAAGGACCTGGATTCGATTTCCAGCACTCAAATGGTGACTAACAACCATCTGTAACTCCAGTTCCACGGGATCTGATACCCTCTTCTGAGCTCTGTGGAGATTGCATGACACGGGTGTGCCTGCCTACATGCATATACATTCATACACAGAAAAAAAGTAAAATAAAAAGAGAAGTAAATTAAGTTTTGATGACAATGTCTCATCAAATAGAGACTATCAATAATTTAAAAAAAACAGCCAGGCGTGGTGGTACACGCCTTTAATCTTAGCACTTGGAGGCAGAGGCAGGTGGATCTTTGTGAGTTCAAGGCCAGCCTGGTCTACAGAGTGAGTTCAAGGGCAGCTGGGGCTACAGGGAGACCCTGTCTCGAAAAGACAAAAAAATTATATAGAATAAACAAATGTTCATTCTAGTTTTGAAAAAGTACTCCATGCACAAGTGACCATTAAGTAATCTTTGAAAGTGTTCAACATCCTTAAGCCACCAGGACAAAGCAGAATGAATAAATTACTCTGACACACCATCTCACCCCATTCAACATGGTTATTAACAAGAACACTGACAAAAAATGCTAGCAATAATGTGAGAAAAAACGAACTCCCATTTACTGCTGATGGGAGTGTAAATTATCCCATTCATTATTGAAACCAGTGTGGAGCTTTCTCAACAATTTAGATTAATTTTATTTTGCCTTTTTTGAGTTAGGGTCTCTCTGTATTTCCAGCTGGTCTGGAAATGTAGACCAGAATGGCCTTGATCTCCCAGATATCTGCCTCAGCCTCCCAAGTGCTGGGATTAAGGCATGCACCACTATGTCTGACTTCTCAAAAAATTAATAATAGTAGTTCCATATATCCCAGCTGTACCACTCTTGGGTATATGCTCAAAGGACTCCTAATCTTACCACAGAGATACTTGCACACTCATGTTTATTGTTTTGTTATTTGAAATAGCAAGGAGATGGAACTGGCGTAGATGTGCATCAATATATAAATGGATAATGAAAATGTGGTTCAGATGCACAGTGGAATTTTTTTTTTTTTTTGGTCTTTTCGAGACAGGGTATCCCTGTAATCCCAGCTGTCCTGGAACTCGCTCTGTAGACCAGGCTGGCCTTGATCTCACAAAGATCTGCCTGCCTCTGCCTCCTGAGTGCTAGGATTAAAGGCGTGCGCCACCACACCCGGCATGCACAGTGGAATTTTATTCAGATGTAAATAAAAATAGAATTTGCAGGAAAATGGATGGATCAGGAAAGTACTATATTAAGCATGGTAACCCAGAATCAGAAATCAGAATATGTTAAATTGGGCGGTGGGGGGTGGTTGTAATAAGGGAAGATGTGGATTAAGGAGTGGATCTAAATACTATCAAATTATTTTGTATGACAATCACAAAATTTAAATAAATAAATAGATTTCTGAAAAAAAGAAAAAAATGGCCCAAGTAAATGAATAACCTGTAGCCTTTGCAGAATTTCACTAGGTTTTTAAACCTTGCAGAACTAGTTTCAAACTAGAATGTCCTGTACTTACTTGCCAAGAGCAGGGCATCCTTTTGAAGTTAATATCTAAACATGGTATTATGTAGCATCTGTGACTGCCTAGATTCCTTTAAATGATTTTTTTTACTCCTAAGCCTGGCTTCCATGAAGTGTACATCATATCAAAGCTTTTACAACATTTCTAAGTACAAATAGATTTGATAAATGATTGAGTTAATAAGACATTAAAAGTATAAAACAGCTTTTAGAGTTACCAACTCAAAATACAGTACATTATAAAAGTTGTTTTGTGAGTTTTATTCTCTTTCAATGTTTTTGCCATTTACAGTGATGAATCACACATTAGTTCCTCACAGCCTTTTACATTTTGATCCTCATTTGAAATTGATTAATGGGTATTCAGGGGTGTGAATTGTATTTGTCTAATTCACACTGGGAAAATATTCATTGATGAAGGCAAATTCATATAATCGGAGGACTGTGGGCCAAATTGTCTTAATTGGAACAAACTTATGGGTGTTTGGCTCTTTGTTTGCTGTTACCCAGCTTTTCAGGCTGTGGCCCAGCTGAGCAGGGTTCGGCCTTGGGGCCACTCTTGTGGGAATGTGGTTTCAGTAGTAGTCTCAATTCAGGTCGGAGTTTCTGTATTCTTTAAATTCATTATTTCCAAAACATTCTTATAATACATTTAATAATTCTTCTTTGTTTTTAAATATGCATTGGCCATTTTTTTCAGTTCAGTTTGTTGTTGGGAGGGACTTTCGAGTTTAACCTAAAGTTTCTACTTCATGTGAAAGGAAACAGGCCCAGAGTAGAAAATTAATAGTTGTAATTCTCAAAGTATATTCTACTTCCAGTGTCAGAATATGGTCTGAAAACCAGTTTATGCTCAAGACATCTAGTTCATATATTTTTCCTAGGAAATGGAGCTGGACTATAAGAGGTGGCATTATGTAGTTGTTTAAGGCAGTCTCCAGAGCCCCTTGATCTCAGTTCTTTCAATTTTGAAGATTTTTCTGTTTTAGCAAGCTACTTGTTCTCCTGATTTTCTTATCTTGTGATGAGGCCAACAGTACTCTCCAACATCTAATATCTAACATATTCAAGAGTCCTTAGGCAGCACGTAGTGGTACAATGCCTGCAATCCCAACACTCAGGAGGCTAAGGCAAGAGGATCAAGATTTGGAGTCCAGTCTGAGCTACACAGTGAGTTCAAGGCTTAGCTTGACTACATAGTAAAACCTTGTGTCAAAAGAAAAAGAATTACACAGAATAAGCACTCAGTAAAACATTAGCCTGTGTTTGCTAGCCAATATGGTAGAGTACAGTTCATTTCAAATGAAGACATGTGGGAAAGCATGTTCAGGTAGAAAGTGGCTGAAAATTCAACATAGTTATTGAGATGTTGTTTAATAATAAAGACCCCCATGTCTCTGTGCATCTATTCCTCAACTGTAAAATGAGGATAATTATTAAAAGATGATAGTGAAGTACTGTGCATGACAGCACTTTTTTTTGGTCTTTTTGAGACAGACAGGGTCTCCCTTTAGTCCCACCTGGCCTGGATATGACAGAACTTTTGTAAAAAGCAAAGAATGTACAAAGGTGTAGTGAGTAATGTTTATATATGCCATGAAAGATGGTTGGAAATGGGGAATGTGTTCAACCCAGAAGAGAAACAAGCTTAAGTGGTTGAAAGCTGTTTGCTTTTTTCTACAGGGTGGAAAGTGTAGGACATACAAGAGTAAACCAAGCATTCCTAGATCCCATTACTACCCCACCTGTCCTTTCCCTCTTGTTGCTTTCATTACCCCCCTAAGTAGTTTAATTATGTTTTCATTTCATATATATATATATATATATAATATATTGTATATATATATAAATATATGGGGGGTGTGGATGCCAGTGTGAGTGTGAAGGTCAAAGAACAATTTATGGGAGCTGATGATTTTCATCATGTGGGTCCTAGGGATCAAACTCAGTTCATCAGGCTTGAACACAAACGCCTGTACTTATATGCAGCCATCTCACTGACCCCCTCAACAAAATTTTTTAGGTAATATGTTTTATTTATTGTTTGAAAATTTCTTTTAAAATATTTTCTTTAAAAAATTTTTCATGTATGAGTGTTCTGCCTGCTTATGTATAAGTGCACCTGTGTTGTGCAATACCCACATAGGCCAGAAGAAGGCATCAGATCCCCTGAACCTGAAGTTACAGACAGTTAGCTGCCATGTGAGTGCTGGGAATTGAACCCACGTCCTCTGCAAGGGCAGCCAGTGCTCTTAACCACTGAGCCATCTCTCCAGTCCTCATTCTTTGAAAATTTCATAGATGTATATGATGTATTTTAATCATATCCAATCTCCACTTCACCTCTCAAATTCTCCCTATCCTCCAACCTTCATGTCATCCATTTTTTCATATCACACTGAGTCCAATTAGTACTGCCCTTATGCACATAGATATGGGACAAGCCACTGAAGAATGGGCAACTTACTAGTGGCCACACTCCCACAGAAAGTCACTCCCTTACCTGGAACCCATAAATGGTTCATAGCATCTTACCTAGGAGTGGGACCTCAGGACCTTCTTCTCCATCCATGCTAGAATTTTTACTAGCTCGATCTTATGCAGTTATTATGTAGGTAGCCATAGCTACTGGAAGTTCATGTGTGCAAAGACCATGCCATGTCCAGAAGACAGCAGTTTATAGCTCCCCATCCTTCAGCTCTTAGATTATTTTCACTCTGAGTCTAGATAGATAGACAGATAGACAGATAGATAGACAGAGATACATAGATGGTAGAGCACTCACAGTCATTTATTCTCAGTACTTCGATGTGTTAGGTATCTCTGCATTGACCACTATCTACTACAAAAAGATGCTTCTCTGACAAAGGTGAGAACATTAATCTATCTGTATATACATAAATGCATAGAATGAAGTTTGAGAACATGACTATTCAGAAAAATAATATTGGTAGGTTCTCCACTAGGGCCAATAAGTTCCCTGGCCATGGTTTTGACCAGGTTTATAGTCCCAGGCATGACTTCTGTCTTATGGAGCAGGCCTCGAATACAATCAAGAGAACAGTTTGTTATACCTGCAAATAGTCTTATCTCTATGGCACCAGTGGGCAAGCTTGGCAGGTCAGTGCTGCAGCATGCAGAGTCCAAAGCTAGATATAACCATTATTAGCCTTAACATATAGTTGTGATGGGCAGGGGAGAGAAATGGTAATGACCTGTGTTGTTTGGAAGGCCTCTGGGTTCTCCCTGACCGGGAACTCATATGGAGGTATTCCATGCCTGGCACTGAGATTTTCATTTAATAACTCATATCTACTGGGAACACCATTATCTACCCCTTCTGAAAAACCCCCCTTTTAAATTATATATTTTAATTTGCAAAGTAGTAGATTACCATAAAACATCTTCATACAGCCCTAGTTGTTTAGCATGCTCTCATCCTCAGTATCCTCCCATTATTTTATGTCACATGTGTTCCACTATCCCTTATAATTATTTTTTTTTATTTGGGTTGCAAGATCATATGTTTCTACGCAGTTTTTTTCATATACATTTTATTTTTGTGATCCCTTCACCCATGCCCTAATTTCCTTCACCTACTATCTCCTTCCCCACTTGACCTTTTTTCTGTTCCCATTATTCCTCCTTTATACTTTAATTTTGCCTATATTCAACTGTCACCCCTCCTTTAAGACATCCCCCTCCTCATGGCCCATTTCTAGCTTTCTGGTTTCTACATGTACACCAAGTGAAACATAAAAGGTTCAAAGCTAATATCCATATATGAGAGGATATGCAGCATTTGCCTTTCTGGGCTTGGCCACGTCATACAGTATATTTTTTTAGAGTTCTATCCTTTACCGTGGGAATTTTATGATTTCATCTTTCTTTACAACTGAGTAATATTCCATTGTCATCCAGTCATAAGGTGATGACTATCTAGTGGATGCATATTAAAAGAACAACAACAGAAAGATTGCATCAGAAAACTGACTGAAATGGTGACTCGGGAAGGGTGGGAGGGGTGGGAGAGGGACACGGGTGTATATTCGATTGGTGCATATTTAATTGACGTGAGTTCAACAAGTATCCAGTTTTGCCCAGACTCTGTCTACAGGATACATGGTGTTTTAGGACTTAGTAAAAGTAAATATGTGTATATTAAACAACGTTGGTTTAAAGGCTCTGATAAAAACAGTAATCCTCCTGTTTCTGCCTCCCAAGTGCTGGGATTAAAGGCATGTGCCACCACTCCCAGGCTTGTTGTGCCTTTTTTGTTATTATTAAACTTTTTCCATAAGTCACACATCATTTCTCAATTGAATCTACAGTCACTTCCCTTTCTATGCCCCCTAACCCACCCGAGTCCCTGCACTCTGCCATCCATGTCCTGCATCTTTTTCTGAGTCTTTCCAGAGATTTTTTCAGTTCTTTTGTTGTTGTTCTCTCCAACTTGTATTGCTACAGTATATAGACTTAGTTTTATATATATATATATATATATATATATATATATACATAAATACATACATACATACACATATCACTTGAATTGGAGGATATATATTTTTTTCCCTAAAAGATGTCATGTTTTCCTTAAGGAAGTGCTCAAAGTTTCCTCCTTGGCAAGCCCAAACAACCATCATTTCTGCACTTTTGCTCCTCATTGGGGTCTTTTCCTCCCATGGTCCCCAAAATGAGGTCCAATAAGCACATGTCCTATCTTGATACCCCTGTACTGGCCTCCATGATACGGCTCAGGTAGTCCAACAATGGCAGTCCATATTCTAATGAGGCTGAAATCCCCTTAGCTGCTTAGCTGTGCCTTTTAAAAGACACTTTTGCAATGATTTTCAAAGTGGCTGCACTAGTTAATTCTCTGATCAACATTGTATAAGTTTTCCCTGGTCCTCATCCCCAGCAAATTTAACATAGTAACTCATTAAAAGAACCATTCACTGGGACTGAGAAGAATTTGTGCTTGGGATATGAGAATGGTTCAACCTGTACAAATAGACTTCTGGGTAAGATGGTGGACTAGAAACTCCCGTGTGACCTCTGCATCAGGATTAGAAAAAACAGACTTTATTCCTTAGGCAGAATCAGAATACTAGCTCCAGAGATTCCCCTAAAGACATAACAGTAGAAACGCAGAGAAACAGATGGAAAGAAACATGAAAAGCAAAGCCAAAGCTAGTATTTAAGATCCAGTTTCATTGTTTCCCAGTATGGGAAGGGATATCTAAAGCCTCATTCTAAAAGAGGCTCTGGGAGAAAGGGGATTAAAAGAACAAAAGTCTAATGATATATTTGAAAATGTCATAATGAACCTATCATTTTGTATATTAACTTAAAAATTTGAAGGGGGCTGGAGAGATGGCTCAGCGGTTAAGAACACTGGCTGCTTTTGCAGAGGGCCCAGTATCCACATGGGAGCCAACAACTGTCTGTAACTCCACTTTCAATGATTCAACTTCCTCTTCTCCATCTCCCTCTTCTGGCCTTTGTAGGCATTACACTTACATACATACAGGCAAAACATGAAATAAAAGCAAATACATTGCCGGGTGTGATGCACACCTTTAATCCCAGTACTTGGGAGGCAGAGGCAGGCAGATCTCTCTGTGAGTTCAAGGCTAGCCTGGTCTACAGAGTGAGCACCAAGTCAGTTGAGACTAAAGGGAGACCCTCTCTCAAAAATACAAAAAAAATGCAAATACATTTTTAAAAAGAATAGTGACAGTAGCATATTTCAAAATAGAATCAAGTTGGAAAGATCCCAATTGTTCATAGATGAACGTATTCATAAATTTCATATAACTCAGTATTGCTCAATAATTAAAACATGAAATATTGATCCATGTTGTAGCACAGATGAACCTTAAAAACATTGTCCCAAGCAAAAGAAGTCAGACATATAGTATCACAAATTATAGGATTCAAATGATATGAAATGTCCAAGATAGGCAACTCAGTAGAGAAAAAAGTGGATTAGTGGCTGTCAGGAGGAGGAAACGGGTATGACGCTGTTTTGAAGTGATAAAGACATTTTTGAATGGATAGTGGTAGTGATGGTTTTACAGCTCTGCTAACATAATGAAATCTAAATTTTACAATTTAAAAATAAATTTAAAAGTTAATTTTCAACATGTATACCTTAATGTGATCCCAGTTAGAAAAGAAGCAGTGAAAAATTTAATCAGATTTATGCAATAATTCAAAAACTTAACCTTGACTATAAACTTGTCTGTACAAAACTATTTCTATTTTTGTGGGTGATAATAACACTGTGGTTATGTTTTTTTATACTAAGATGCCTACTATTCTAGTTTGCTGTGACAAAACACTTTGGCCAATATCAGCTTAGGAAGGAAAGGGTTTATTTAGTTTACATCTTCAGGGTCACAGTCCAACACTCAGGGAGCCCAAGGTAGGAACTCAGGGCAGGAACCTGGAATCACAGGACATGGAGGAACACTGTTTACTGGCTTTCTTTCCTGGCCCATGCTCAGCCTTCTTTCTTATACATTACACAACAACCTGCACAGGGATGGCATTTGCCTCAGTGGGCTGGGCCCTCCCACATCACTCAATGATCAATAAAATACACCACAGACATGGCCACAGGCCAGTCCCAATGGAGGATATTCCCAACTGAGGCTCCCTCAACCCAAGAGTGTTAAGTTGACACTAAAGCTATCCAGCACACCTACATATTATAACAATATGGAATTTGTTTGAAATAAAGATATGAGAAGGAGTGGGTTCAGTTGGATTGGCTTTGAGTCAATGATGGTTCAATCTGTGTTGTTACTGGTATATCAGGAGGGTGAAAGATGACCGCTATTTTAGTAAATACATTTATTAATTCTTTGAGAACTTCATGAAAGTATTTTGATCATATTTGTTCTTGCTCCAACCCCTGCCAGATCCATTCCCATCTCTTTACCCACTTACCTTATTATTATTTTTACCATCTTTATTGGGTCCAATATGTGTTGGCCAACTACTTTTAGGTTTGAAATGTGGCCAAGCAAGGGTAACGCCCTCACAGAAAACTACTCCTCCTATCCCCACAGTTACCATATGCCAGTAGCTCCTCTGATAGGGGTGGAATTTTCTCCCCGCCTTCCCCCTTCCATGCTGCGATTTTTGTCTGGCTTGAGCTTGAGTAAGTATTATGTATGCCCTCACAATTGCTGTGAGTTCACATGTGCAGCTACTCTGCTATCTGGAAAGCACTGTTCTCTTATAATCATTCACCACTCCACAGTCTCTTATTCTCTGCACATTGACCAGTTGTGGGTCTGTGTGATAACCAACTTCTACTACAAGAAAAAGCTTCTCTGATTAGGACCGAGAGATGCACTAATCTATGGTAGTATCAAAAAGTCATTAGAAGTCATTTTAATACTATGTCTGTTTAGTAGAATAGTGGTAGTCAGTTCTCCTATAGGGCCTATGACCTATGTAACCACAGCTTCTTGGCCCTAATACTAGCGCCAGGTATAGGCAGTTGACCTTAAGTCCAATTAGATGGTGGTGGTTGGTTAATCCTATAACATTCGTGCTGCTCTTGCACTAGTGAGTAAAGCTTGCCAGATAAGTCATTATTATAGTTCACAGGGTTCACAGCACTTCTTAACAGAAAGCAAGGCTGAAGTCACTTAAACCAGCAGTTTCTCTCAGTACTACTGCAAGTATGTACACCACAAATATAAGAGCTATGAAGTGTCATAGAAAGTAAAGTACTAACGTTAAAGAGGAAAGATACCTCCAATGTACAGATGACAACAGCTTTCCTAATCCTTTGGTCTCCGGGGAAACTGGTCAATATAGGGATCTTTAAAAATCCATTATATTATACATTTCTTTTTGTCATACCTGTTTTATACTCAGCAGTATGTCCTGATAGCATCTTGGGCATCACCATTTTGCTTATATACTAGTCCTTTGTTATGTATTAAAAAGCATTTTTCCTGGTTAAGCAGTCTGCATAAAAACGAGCAGATGGCTAAGCCATAGATGTTTGAAATCAACTCTACCACAAGGCTCAATAAACATTTCAAGGTACAAGTAGTTTTTCTCAGGATAGGGTTCACATTACCAAGAAGATCCAACTCTGTTCACTCCCAATCTTGATTTGACTTTCCATAAGGTATCTGAACTAAACTCAAAGTGTAAATCAAAAAGAGTATAGTTCTGTATACAAATGTTGCCCCTCCTCCCAACAAGCTACCTGCTCATACTCTTTCTAACTAGATTTGCTGCTCTAATTCTCTTCCATCATAGAAAAATGTAAATGCCTCATAAAGACAGAAGGGAGAGATGGAAAGTTATAGTCATAGCTACCTATGGCTCACATTGCCCAAATCTCAAAACACCTGTCAGCATTTCATTCCATCTCCTGACAGCTGTGTTTTGCACAAATTGTTAATTAGTGGACTTTGGGCTTGCTATTCCATAACTCTGATTTCCATTGAATATATCAAAGTGTTTCTCATGAATAAGGTTGAATTATCTTACATCTTTACCAGGGATAAACTTATTTCGTACCTTCTGTATTTTCGATTTTAACAAGGAAATTATTTGTAAAAGAATGGCTATAATTTTAAATTATTCATAGAATTAGTGTTTACTTGGGCAGTAATCATAGTAATACAAAATTTTCTCAAGTACAACAGTATAATTTTAATCTCTTTTTAAGAATACTTTTATTGATGATTTGTATATTTCATATATTATCTTTCAGTCCAATTTAGACACATTCACCTCTCCTTGCCCCCCACCCCACCCCAATTCATGCCTTCAGCCATATATGTCTTGTATCTTTCTCTCAGTCTTTCCAAAGTTTTTCACTGCAGAGGCTTGTTGTTTGGGGCAGAATTTAACTGTATCAGTCAATTCTTTGACCCAGTCTTTACGTTGCTGTTGTTCCCTCCCCTTTGTATTGCTCCAACATATGCCCATATAACCATCAAATACATATCAAAATTATGACCTATGAGAATAAACTGTAAGTTAATTCCAAAATATGTTTAAACATTCACATTTTCCCCTTTAATTTTATATTACTCTAAAATATGAATATGTACCTTCCACCCATGTACAGTAATTACAGACTCTGAAAATAAGTGGTAGGTCAATTCTAGAGCCCATTAAGAGATTCACATTACAACAGCACAGTTGCTTTCAAATAAAAAGAAATAATTTTAATTTCTTATCTATGTATTTTTTTAGCCTTACAAGCAAAATGTTTCCTCATACATGATTACAGTCTTCAGCTGGTAATGGAGATATTATTTTTGTTTGGATCTTAAAGTCATAGTTATAATAGATTGCAAATTTACTCAGAATAATTCTAGAGTAATTAAGAATGTGCTTTAAGCTTGTTATGAATGTTAAATATAACCACAGGATATCTGTAAACATATTCATACTATCCTTAGAATAAAAATTGTCCTTATAGGAACAAACTCTTTGACAACATGATTGTCAAAATAAAACAGAGTCATGACTGAACCTGAGAGGCTGTTTTTCTTGGCCTGGAGAAAGAAGGCCCCAACTTCAAATCTGCTGTGTTTGCTTTTTCTTTTTTTAAGAGATCTCGCATTTACAGGAAAACAGAAACTAACCATGATGGCAGGTAGACTCTACTGACTTAGGGCAGAAACAAAATTAAAGCCAACCCCATAGCCCTGCCCTCATGATTTCTCCCACCAAGTACTGTAAAATTAGAAACAAGAGCTGATTTTATCCATAGGATACTCTGACTGACAAGTAATCTGCATCTCATAGAAGAGGGTCCCTAAAAAGAACTTGAACATGGCCCCATTCTCTATCCTAGCTCTTATAGAATCCAGTGAAGAAAATTTTATGTCATAAACCACCTCTCGAATGCTTTGAACACAAAGATAAGGAAGCCAAATTTAAGGAAGAAAAAGACAAGCTCATGTTCTGTATCCAAGTTTTTCCTGTGATGTGGTTTAGATGTGCAATGTCCTCTATGGGGTCCTGTATGAACGTTTGTCCTTCAGTTGGTGATGCTGTGCTGGGAGGTGGTGGATCCTTTTGGGTGTGGGACTTAGCTGTCAGATACAAGGATATAGGTACAGGGATAGAGGGATATAACTGGCCCCATTCTGGTCTGAGGTCTCTGCTTCCTGATCTGTTTGCTGAGCTGTAACAGGTCATACCACCATCTACTACCACTGGGTGGAGCAAGCCTCCACATTCCTTCCACCAAGAACCTGTGAGCCAAAATAAACTTGTGCCTCTCTTATGTTGATTCCTGTAAGATACTTGCATACAGCCACAAGAAAAGGAATAAATACTCCATTTGTATGCCCTAACGGGGAAGTTATGTGGCGAATTTATGAGGAAAGTTTGAAATTTTTCAGTTTAGCCTACCTCTTAATCTTTACCTCTTTGTTTTTATAGAAGAAACCTCACTAAATTAAGGAAAGGCATACCTATACATATAGAAGAGGCACACTGAACATCAAATAGAAGGAATCTGAAAAGAAACTCCCCACATAAAATATTCAAAATGAACCTATCACCTGACCCAGTCATACTACTCCTATATATATACCCACAAGACTTATCCTATTGTAGAGATACATGCACAACCATGTTTAATGCAATAGTGAAGAACTGGAAGCAACCCAAGTATCCCTCAACTGATGAGTGGATAAACAAAATTTGGTACATCTATCTACACAATGGAGTTCTATGCAGCAATAAAGAAAGATGACATCATGAAATTTTCAGGTAAATGGATGGAACTAGAAGCCATTTTGCTAAGTGAAGTAACAGTCCCAGAAAAACAAACGACATATAGTGGCCCTTGTTTGTGGATCCTAACACCAAATCCTTATTTGTAAGGCAAATTGAGTATTTTTTTCTTTTTTAGTAAATATAATACCTGATGCTACTACAAAAAAGGAGTACATTAAAACATACATCAACTTGCTATGTAATTTAGGATTGTAAAGCAATATTTCTTTTTACTTGCATGCAACTCTACAGTTAAAAAGTGAATCCATAAACATCTTCTGGACTTAACCCATGGTTTATTTTCAGATGTCATAATTTGAGAATATGTGTGGAGTGTATACATGCATACTTTGGAGCACTATAAAATAAAGGGAACAGCAACAACAAAAAGAACTGACTGAAACAGTAAACTTCTGTCCCAAACAGTAAACTTCTGCATCGAAAAATTAAAAGAAAAAAAGACTGAGTAAAAGGTGCAAGACATGTATGGCAGAATGCATCAGCTCTGGAGGAGTGGGGGGCATGGAAGGGGAAATGGGTCTAAATTTTATTAAGAAATGTTGTATGAAATGTGGAAAAGTTCATTAAAAAAATAAAAAGAAACTTCCCACAGTGTACCATAGTGAAAACACTAAATATACAGAACAAAGAGAGAGTACTGAAAGCTGCAAGAGAAAAACAAGTTACATATAAAGGAAAACCCATCAGAATTACAGCTTAATTTTCAATGCAAACAAAATCAAATGGATCTAACAGACATCTACAACCAGTTGTGTTAGTTAGCCTTATATTGCTGTGATAAAACACTGGCCAAATCAATAAGGCCCTGCTGTCGAAGACCTGATGTAAGCATGGGAAAGATGTATTGAGACTGCACTTGCAAGTGTACAGTTGGTCTCTGGAATACCAGAGACTGTTACCAAAGGCCACTAAACCAATAAAGCAAATAGAGGTCTCCTTGAGTCAAGCAAGACTCCTCCATCAGCACCAGCTACACCTCACCTGCCTGGAAATACTGTGCAGCAGTGGCAGCCATATGTCTGTATATCCCAAATCTAATTGGCTATTAGCTCTCTCCTTGGAGGAATAACCCACGGCTGATGCCACAAGCTTACATCCTCTAATGGTTAGGAGATGTTATAAGCCCACAGTAAGACCTGTCATATTTTACAAGAAAAAAACGTAATTCATGGATTAACATACCATCCAAACATCTGTGTCTATACCAAAGTAACCTACCAATAATTATTAGTACTGTTTAAATACCTATATATCTAATTGCTTGTGCTTCATTAGTAGGATCAAAAGGTTATTCCTGGACAAACTGTGAGCCCATGAAAGGAAACAGCCAGAATTGACCAGAGCCCAAAACGACAGCTCCAAAGAAAGCAGACTGTTTTGCTTCTCGTCCACCTGTGCCCCTTTTGTAAGCCTAGGGAACAATCTCTGGAAGAGGGGACGTGGTAGAATGTAAGGGTTGCGATTGGGGTGAATGGTGAAACTACAATATAGACTGGACACTTATTTGATCAACTTGATTGTACATACAAGCCTCCCCAGCTGGATGGTGGGACCCTTGGGCTGTGTGGGTTTGGGCACAACTGCTTGCAAATTGGTTTTACATGAAGGATGCTTATACTCATAAATTATCACTTATTGTTAAAAAATGAAAAAAAAATAAAGAAGTAATAGAAGAAAAAAAAAAAAAACTCTGGCCAAAACCAACGTTGGCAGGGAAGGGTATATTTGGTTTACAGAACAGTAGATAGTGGGAAGTCGAGGCAGGAACTGAGGCACAGACCATGGAAGTAAGCTGCTTACTGGTTTGCTCTCCTAGCCTGTGCTCAGCCTGCTTTCTTATACAATACAGGACCCCCTGCCCAGGGGTAGCACTACCTACAGTGGGCTGGGCCCTCCCACATCACTCAACAATCCAGAAACTGTCACAAAGACATGGACATAAATCAGCCTAATGGAAGAAATTCCTCAATAGAGATTCCCTTTATCCAGGACAATGGAAGCTATCTAGTACATCAGTTGAGCACCAAAGAATGGACATTGTACTCAGCAGCCCATGGAAGTCTCTCTAAAATAGACCATGCTCAGGCACAAAACAAACTTCAACAAATACAAACAACTGAAATAATTCCATGTATTCTGCTGGACCAAAATGCAGAAAAGCTTAAAATCAACAGATAAAGAAGCTCTAATAACTAACTACACGAGTTTGTGGAGATTAAACAACAATGCCGAATGGGTCAAAGAAGAAATTAAGAAAGAAAGAAAAATATTCCTAAGTCTAAATTATAATGAAAGCACAACATACAAAAAAAAATCTCTGGGACACATTAAAAGCTATCCTAAGAGAAAATTTTACAGTTCTAAGTGCCTAGGTTAAAAAATATACATCAGGGTGGGGTGGGGGGAAGGGAAAGGGAAATATGCCTGAACTGATTTGGAAAATGATGTATGAAATACACAAAGCATCAATAAAAAGTGAAAAAAAATACACCCCTTAACGCTCACCAACAAAGCTTCCTTATACAGCAGAGTGTGATATGCACAAAAGGCCACAACTGGCTAAGTTGCAAAGAATAAGAGACTACAGAGTGTGTGTCACTGGGTAGGACTCCTATATTAAACCTTACCCACCCACAGCTCAAGAAGTATTGCAGAGAGGAAGCAGGCAGAAAGATCGTAAGAGCCAGAGTTGGTGCAGGAACATAAGGAAACAAAGACTTTCAGGTCACTGGAAACTTGTTCATATGAACTTTCAGCAAAGCTGATAGTATGCCCAAGACCCATGCTGACTCAATCAGACAGAACCCAGTATAAAATGAGGGAAATGGGCAGCAGGTCCCAACCCTAGCCAAGGAACTATTGGCAAATGATTACTGTGGGGCGAAGGAGAGTTGATCTTTAAGGGAGTGGCTCTAGGCACACACACACACACATACATACATATATGTATATATATATATATGAATATATATGAACATATATATGTATATATATATATACATATATATATAATATATTAACCTAACTATATATTATATATATATATGTTCAAAGCAGAGGAGAAGAAACCAAGAGCGAGTGAGTGTGGGAGTATGGGAGGAGTTGGAAGGGGACCGGAAGGGATGGGACTAATAATGAAAATACAACATACATGTATGGCATTTTCAAAAATACTGTCTTCATTGTTTTTCTTTACTCAAATGGAGACAATTCATCACCTTGTTGGTTGTGAAAATTGTAGAGTTTATATGCCTAGTTATGTTTTTTTATCAGTTTTTTTGGACTCTGCACAAGAAAATAGATTACAATTGAATCTCAAACCATATTAACAGACTTGGACTTGGTAATTTTCAAGATGTTCCCAATAAATTTTAATTTTTCCATCTAGCCAAACACATTTGGATATTTACATTAGTAAATTGGCCATGCATTTCACCAATGACAAAAATAAGTTAAAAATACAGCATTTGTCTGCATTAACATTGCTTTCAGATGATGAAATTCCAAGCTTTTTAATAAACTATTGGCATATTTGCCTGAAGAAACAGCAAAGTTACTGACTGTTTCAAAAGTAATAATGTGTCTAGTAGGATAAGAAGACACTCACATTTATGGCATTGATGTTTAAACAGCACTATTATCCCTGCCAAGTCTGTGGTCTGTATAGGGAAGCATTTGGCAGGGATTTCCTGAAACAAGCTACAAACACATCACAGATGATGGGAAATTCAATAGGGAATACTCACATTGGAGTATAGCAAATCATAGAAGAATTTCAAAGAGAGCAACGCTAATTATGAAAGTACTTTACAAGAAAAACTATGTCCAAAAACAAACCCCCCTCAAACCTTATCCATCACAATGAAGTGGCCAAAAATAGCTAATGATGTAAAAGTCAGGTCTTACAGGTTACTGCAGTGCAATTGCCCATAACCTTCTCTAGTAATATACATTTAATGTATTGAATTTTATAGGTTTTGTTTGGTTTATCTTTTTAAGTTTTTTCTTGTTTTTAAAGTAACAATTTTTACCATATATTCTGGTGCTATGTAATTCATCTTCAGATCATGTCTAATTTTTTTTTGTCTTTTTGAGACAGTGACTTCCTGTAGCCCCAGCTGTCCTGGAACTCATTATGTAGACCAGGCTGGCCTTGAACTCATAGAGATCCGCCTGCCTCTGCCTCCCGAGTGCTGGGATTACAGGCATGCACCACCATGCCCAGCTCAGATCATGTCTAATACTGAAGTAATTTTAGTATTTACACTGGGTAAAGACTTAAAATGAGAGTCAATTTACTTTTTTAAAACTTGTAGTAAGTAGATTGTCACAATGTTCCTCCACTTTTGAGCACTATGTATACATGTAATAACAGAAACTTTCTCAGTAAATGAACAGATTTCCTGTTTGTTCATGTGTTCTTTAGAAAGAAAATTTCTAGAGATCTTAACTCTTTAAGCAACTTAATTTTCAACAGTCTAATCAAAATACATGGATAATCTGCTTCAGTATTTCAAATAACCCCAGTTATAAATGGATTATGGTCAATGGATGAACACACTTACCTAATATAGTCACATGTATTTATACATTTTGCTTTGTACCTATTTTTATGAATATGGTTCATCTGTTTATCACTTTATACTTATGTAGCTGTCATATATACATATAAGTGTTTATGTTTGCAAAGGTTTTATTTTTCTAAAGTAAACTACAAAATATTCTATATTTTTTATATTTCTTGGGTAGTTCTATTTTAAATATAAAAATTATAGCCTGGCGTGGTGATGCACACCTTTAGTCCTAGGACTTGGGAGGCAGAGGCAGGCGGATCTCTATGAGTTCAAGGCCAGCCTAGTCTACAGAGTGAGTTCCAGGACAGCCAGAGCTACAGGCAGACCCTGTCTCAAAAGGACAAAAAATTAAAAAATGTAATTTTAGTTAATTTAAATTAATTAATTGGTTAATTAATTAATTTAGTGTGCTTAGGTGTGTATGTGTGTGAGTGCAATGCCACAGTGAATATGTGATGTTCAGAAGACACAGAGTAGGTTTTCTCCTATGTGGATCTTGGGGGTCAAACTCAGGTCATAAGATTTGGCAACAAGCACCTTTACCTGGTGAGCCATTTTGTCAGCCCTAAAGAATTTTGAAATTACTTTTTACATAGTTACATTTCTGCAACTTAATGTTGCAACTCAAAACACTTGAAAGACAACAACAAATAAATCCCAAACCCAACAGACAATAAGAAATAACAAAAATCAGAGCAGAGATTAATGAAATAGGAACAACAACAACAAAAAAACAATACAAAGAATAAATGAGTCTGAGAGCAGGTTCTTTGAAAGGATACACAATATAGACAGACCCTTAGCCCAGCTAACCAAAAGAAAGAAAGAGCAACTCCAAATCAACAAAATTAGAGATGAAAGGGGAAACATTATGACAGATAATAAAAAGATCCAAAACATTATTCGGGAATACTTTAAAAATCTATACTCTACCTAATTTGTAAACCTAAAAGAAATGAATGAATATCTGAAATCATGGAACTCATTGAAGCTTAACCAAGAAGAGATCAACAGTTTAAACAGACCCATAACATATGAGGAAATTGAAGCAGTAATGCAAAGTCTCCTAACTAAAAAATGCCCTGGCTCAGATGGCTTTACAGCAGAATTTTACCAGTCATTTAAAAAGGATCTACAACCAGTATTACTTAAGTTATTCAAAAGGATAGAAGCAGAGGGAAATCTCCCAAATTCCTTCAATGAAGCCAGCATCACTTTAACACCCAAACCAGGCAAAGATACAACCAAAAAAGAAAATTATAGGCCCATATCCTTAATGAATACAGATGCAAAAATTCTCAACAAAATTCTTGCAAATCGCATATTATGGTAATCAATTTATCTAACACTTAAAAAGACAAAGATTGAGAATGAACAGAAATGATTTGTTGATAGGTATTTGGCACATGGACTGTTTGGTGTGGATATTAAATAGCAGTACGAAAGACCCTTATAATGTAATTAATTGTAATTAATCTTTAGTGCCACGGTGGGTATACAAACTTACATTCATGATATATTGTTTAAGTAACAAATATACACACATGCACATGCACAAAAATGAGTGAAAATAAAATAGTAGACTCTGAATTAGATCACTGTATCAATGTTAATACCTTGAAGAGAGACAGATGGAGAGGAGAGAGAGAGAGAGAGAGAGAGAGAGAGAGAGAGAGAGAGGTGTGACTCCTCTAATGTTCTGTACAAGCCTTTTGGAAACATCTCCTTAATTTATAGTGTTTTTTGCCTCCTTAGGGACCAGTGTGGTAAGGTTAAGACAAGGAAGGAAAAAGCTCTCTTCTCAGTATCAGCTTTTCTGAGCTTCATGGTTAGTTTACTACAAAGGATGCACTGCTTTGAAGGATGTTCCTGCCTGGCATCTATTGGCCCTGCTGACTAACCCTCTTGGCTTTGAATTAAACATTGGATAAAGATAAACAAAGCCTTCTGTTCCAGGATGAAGCTAAGCTTATGAGGGATGAGCGTATTCTGTTTGCAATTAATCAGTTCATTGGTCCACTCTCTTTCACAAATAAATCTGTGGATTTCTCAGTCTCTCTCATGACTTCACATCTAGGGCCTGATATGCTTTCTTCAGCTGCTGCCCATGCACTGGGAAGGAACTACATCTGGAGATAGGAGTTAGCAAAAGTGAATTCATTCAGGTTATGTCAGCCTACTCACCTTATACTTCTCAGTCCCTGTATTAGTCAGGGTTCTCTAAAGAAAGAAGTAACAGGACGAATATATATAGCTATATACAATTTATTGATTTGCTCACGTGACAGAGTTCAAGGAGTCCAACAGTAGCTGCACCACACTGGAAAGGCCGAGAGAATCCAGGGACCTGCTCAGTCCGCAAGGCTGGATGTCTCAGTAGTCCCAATCTAGTGCTGAAGGCCCAAATGGATTCCAGGAGATCTGCCGGTCTCAGTACACGCTGGGATCCGAAAGGTTGTTCACAGCAGCAAGACAAACTCACCAGATGAGAGAGGCAAACCGCAGGAGAAAAAGGGACCAGCTGCTTCTGCCATGGCCTTTTATACTGCCTGCCGGCAGAAGGTAACACCCACATTTGGGGTGGGTCATCCGGGTTGAGGTGGTCCAACCAGAAGACCCTTTTTCTCTTATTTGTTCCTTAGTCCAGTCAAGTTGACACCCAGGATTAACCATCACAAGTCCACCCCTTGTCAACTTGACACCCAATAAATAGCCTCTCCTTATGTTATGCTTAAATGTCAATTGCAAATGATGGCAGGGTCATAATTCCACCTAACATGTTATAAGTATCTCATGTGCAATAGCATTATATCTTAGAAGTTATGTCTCTGCATGCTCCACACTACTGAACTCCTAGAAACTTCACCGAGGTAGATGGCCCTTGAATTTTAGTTGGATTTATTTCCCATCCTCATCATCATGGTTCTCCCACACATCTCCATCCCAAGTTTCAGGGTTCCACCCTTTCCCCACCAGTGCTCTCACTTTAACTGCTGACACTTTTCGTGGCTGGGAATTAAATTTGCGTTGTAAATCAGCCAACCGTATAATAAGGGCTCCGGTTTGATTTTCTGCTGCTTTAGCTCTTTGGCTGCTAGAGAGAAGATTCTCTTCCAGAGCACACTTGGAAACCTTTAAACTGTTGTTTCGAATCCAGAGCTGGTCATTTTTATCACCGAGCTCCTTATTTTCCTCTATCAGTTTATCCAGACATGCTAGGAGCAACAAGGCAACATCATTATTTTCCTCATTTTTCTGCAATTTCTCGAATGTTTTATATATAGAGTCGCTAAATTCCTTGCTTCTCACAAGAGGTGAGTTAGGTGAGTCAAATGGATCTATCTTCATAATTAGTTCAAATAGTCTGCACCAAGGATTATCATTCCTCTTCATGCCACCAGGAGAGCCTTCAGTAACTCTAGGCTTCATTGGGTTGGAGAAGTCCCTAAAGCAGCTTTACTTGTTCAAAGTTTCTCTTCCTTATCCTCTTCAACAGTCAGAATGTTCATATATCATAATATGTGTGTGTAGGTAAGATAGACCACATGAAAGCCAACAACAACCTCAAGTGAATGACATTACTATTTTTAAGCACTATATTGAATAAGAGAGGGACAGTGGGCATTTTTGTCTCATTCCTAAATTTAGGAATGTGCTCCTGAGCTCAGTTTGTAAGTATATATAAGTTGACAATTTTTGCATCTATGCTTGTCAGAGAAATTGGTCTGTTGTTTTAGGGGGTTACCTGGTTTCAGGAACAGGGCCATCTTGGCTTTGTAGAATGACTTTGGTATGTTCCTTCATTATTTGTTTTGTAAAAGGTAAAAATAATGGGTATAATGGATATGAGATCTTCCTTGAAAGAATGATAGAATTCAGCACTGAATCAATCTGGTCCCAGGCTTTTTTTGTAGAGAGACTGATTACAGCTTTGAATGAATTGCTTGTAATGGGTCTGTATTAGTTATTTATGTATTTTGGCTTTAATTTTGGTAAGTCATACACATTTAGAATTTTGTTTCATAGGTTTTCCAGCATTTTAGAAAATGCTTACAAATTAATCCCTAATAATGTTTATTATTTTGTTGCAGTCTGTTGTAATGCACTCTTTTGATGTCTAGTTTTGCCTTTTTTATTTTGTGAGATTGGCAGAGTGTGTCAATATTACATTTTCAAAGATACAATTCCCTGTTTAGTTGATTTATGTGTAGTGTTTTATTTTCTATTTCATTGATTTCTTCTTTAATATTTTTAATTGTGTATCATGTACTGTGTTTGGGAATGGCTTCTTATTTTTCAAGAGCCTTGAGAAGCATCATTAGATTATTTAAGATTTCTCATAATTTTTATTCATTTTTAGATTTTTTATTTTTTTTTACTGATTCTTTTTGCAAATTTCATATAATTTGATCATATTTAGATCCACTCTGCTATTTGTACCTCCTCTATGACATATATCCCAACCAATTTCATAATTTCATGTACATATATATGTGTGTGTGTGTGTGTGTGTGTGTGTGTGTGTGTGTTAAGGCCAATAGAAACAAATTTGTGTTCTCAAATGCCCTTCGGTGTGGGTTCATCCACTGGAACCTGCTCAACCTACCAAGATTCTGACCCTTACCCTCTCCCAGCAGAGTTACCAATACTTCCGCAGATAAGTCTGGGATTTATATCCACTTCCCCATGTATATGCTGGGCTTTTGTCTGGCTTGAGTTTAGGTGTGACTTTTGCATGCTGGCAATATTACTGTAGTTCATATGAGTAACTGACCAGCTCTTAGGAAAGCTTTGAATTTTTCTGAGTGTAGGTGTCCATTTCTGGCATTGGGCCTATGGTGTCTAGGAGGGGCTGCCTAGAGCCCCAGCTGGCCTCGAACTCCTAGACCAGGCTGGCCTTGAACTCACAAAGATCCACCTGCCTCTGCCTCCAGAGTGCTAGGATTAAAGGTGTGTGCCACCACACCTAGCTTAAAAACCCGGGTTCAATTCCCAGCACCCACATGAAGGTTCCTTCATGTGGGTGCTGGGAATTGAACCCGGGTCCTTTGCAAGAGCAGTTGGTGTCCTTAACCACTGAGCCATTTCTCCAGCCTCATGAGGTGTTTTTTTTTAAACTTCCTTTTATACTTTAAGAAACTTCTTTAGTGGTGGGCTTCCATATGGCTTTTGCTAAAGGACTTTAGTGTTAGTTATCTCTCCCTATACTTCCTTCTCCTCCCTGCCTTCCCATTCTCCACACTATTTAACCATTACTATTCTTTTATTCCCCCTTTCCCCTTTATACCACAGGTTTCTACCTCCCCTCCCAAGAAGCATTCCCTCCATGGACATTTTTTTGGTACTTTTTGAGACAGGGTCTCCCTTTTAAGTCCCAGCTGGCCTGGAGCTCACTCTGTAGAGCAGGCTGGCCTTGAACTCACAGAGATCACCTACCTCTGCCTCCTGAGTGCTGGGATTACAGGCATGCACCACCATCCCCAGCTTAAAGACAGTTCTTTTTTTTAAACTAAATTCATTTGGATATTTCATTATACTTAAAAAAATTAAGTCTTTAGTACCTAGGATGTTAATAATAGCAGTTGGAAATAATACTGTTTCAAATCCACAGTTCAAATAAGTCATGCTTTCTTTGTTTCTTGATTCTACAGATTTAATAACAGTGGAAGAGACACGTAGCTTCCTACATGGACTAGATACCAAGAGACTAATCTATGCCTATAAGCTGAAAATGGAAAATGAAACACTAAGGTATGACATTATTGAACTGCAGAGCAGATTGAAAGACAGTTCTTAGTCGCCATGTGGGTGCTGGGAATCGAACCCGGGTCCTCTGCAAGAGCAGTCCGTGCTCATAACCACTGAGCCATCTCTCCAGCCCTCCATGGACATTTTTAAGTTTCTGGATCAATCTGGATTTTCAAATCGAAACGTGCATGTCTAAGAATTCAAAGCTAGCAGAGAGAATATGCGACATTATCTTTTGTGTCCAGGTGTATTAGTCACTTTTCTGTTGCTGTGATAAAACACCATGACCAACGGAACTTATAAAAGGAAGAGTTTATTTGAGCTTATGATTGATGGTTCTAGGGAATTAGAGCCCATTGTGGTGGGAGGCATGGCGGCTGGAGCTGGAGCAGCATGCCGAGGGTCACATCTCGCAATGAGCACAGGAAGCCAAGAGAGAGCAACTGGAGACCACGAGGCTTGTTAAACTCACTAAGCCTGCCCCCAGTGACATACTTCCTCTAGCACGGCCACACCTTCTAAGACCTCCAAAAACAGTGCCACCAACTGTAGACAAATGTCTGAATACTTACAGCCTATGGGGGACACTCATTCAAACCACTACACCAGGTTACCTCAGGATGATTTTTTTCCATTTCTATCCATTTATCTGTGAATTTTATTTTTATAAGGGCTGAATACTATTCCATTTTGTATATGTACCACCCCTTCATTATTCATTCGTTGGTTGATGAACATCTAAGTTGTTTACATTTTCTGGCTATTATGAAAAGGGCAGAAATGAACATGTATGCACAGATATTTCTCAAGACTTTTAATGTGTTCACTAACAGCTATAAACTTTCTTCTGAGGACTGCCTTGGTTGTCATGCAAATGTTCTAATATGTAATGTTCTCATTATCATTTATTTACAAGAATTTTAAAATTTCCTCTATGATATCTTGGATAGCCCATTGTTCATTCAAAAATGTATTGTTTAGTACCCAAGTCATTTTATACTTTTTGTAATTTCTTTTGTTAATTTCTACTTTTATTCCACTGTGGTCTGATAAGATATAAAGAACTGTCTCAAATTTTTTGTATTTTTTAAGGTTTGATTTATGACCTATGATGTGATCAGTTTTGGAGGTTTCATGTACAAGCAAGAAGAATATGCATTTCCTACCTGTTGGGTGGACTTTTTTGCTTATTTTTCTTTGCTTATTTTTAATTTGGAAGACCTCTCTAAATAAATGACTGGGTATTGAAGTCACGAGCTATTATTGTATCAGGACCTATGTGGCAAATACTATACTTTAGTATTTGTCCTATGAAATTAAGAGCTCTGATATTTGTATAAATATTTACAATTATATTATCTTCATGATTTGTTTTCTTCATTAAAATGTAGTATCATTCTTTATCTTTTATAACCAGTTTTGATTTACAGTATACTTTATCAAATATGAGGGTAGCTATGCTTGTTTGGTTATGGTTTCCATTTGCTTATTAGTTAATGTTCTAATCTTCAATACTGATGGTTGGATGTCTTTCCTATCTAAGTGTGCTTTTTGGTGAAAACATATAATTGGTTCTTGTTTTTAATACAGTCTGTTAGTCAATACCATTTTAGTTGTGAATTGAGGCCATTTATATGTAAGGTTATTACAGAAAAGGGTTTGCTATTTCCTATTAATTTGTTTGATAAAGTTCTGTTTTTATGGGTTGTTGGTATTTCTTTTCCTTCTCCATTATTAATTATGGGGGCATATTAGTTATTCCTCTGTTGCTGTGACCAAAATCAACTTATGGATGAGTTTATTTTGGCTTATAGTTCCAGAAGGAGAGTCCAAAATGGAGGAGGAAGCATGAAAATAGATAGGCATGGCAGCTGGAGCAGGAAGCTGAGCGCTCACATATCTATTCACAAACCCAGAGAGTGGAACTCGAAGTAGGATGCTGATATGAACTGTCAAAGCCTGCCCCTAGTGACGTATGTCTTTCAGCAAGGCTCCACCTCATAAAGTTTCCACAACTCTCCCAAACAACACCACCAACTGGGTATTAAGTAATCAATGCTTGACCCTGTAGGGTGGTCTACCATTTTAATCATCAAAGGATACTTGCTGGTTTGTTGTGTTGGACATAATTGTTTCTTTCCAAGGCCTGCTTTGTTCGTCTATTCCTTTCATGGGGTATACACTTTCTGCAGTGGTGACTTGGTTGCCATGACTTGCCTGAACTTGTGTTTATTTTGAAATTCCCTTATTTCTCCATTAATTTTGAAAAATAACTTTGATGGGTGTAACATTCTTGATTGACAATTATTTACTTTCAGAGCTTGCAATATTTCTCTCCGTTTTACTGATGAAAAATCTGGCTTTATTCTGATATTCTTGACTTTTTATATGAGTTGATTTTTCTTCTTATACTTGTTTCTTTGCTTTGTATCTTTGAAATCCTGGCTATGATGTGCTGTGGAGTTTCTTCTTTGGTCATGTCTATCTGAGGCCTCGTGTGTTTGGATGTCTACTTCATTCTCTAGGTTTGGGAAGTTTTGTGTTATAATTTCATCAAATAGTCTGTCTAATCCATTTAACTTTATCCCTGTTTCTTCTTCCACAACATATATTCTCAGGCTTGGACTCTTGAATGTATCCCAGACTTCATGGAAATACTGTTCATGGTCATTAATTTTTTTCTTCATATATGTAGGTTTGTATCATGGTTTCCTCTTTGTCCTCGATTCCTGAATTTGTCATTCTGTGTGGTCTTGTTTATCAATGATACTTTTGGGTGTGTTTTTTATTTGATTCACCATTTTTTTTCAAGTATTCTTGTTTCTTTTCCCCCCAATGTTTCCTTTTATTTGCTGAATTTTTCCTCCATGTTTTCAACTTTCTCCTCCAATTTACTGTTTCATTCATCTTGGAGACTGTCTGTTGAGGTCTTATATAGATGCCCTTAGCTCATGAATCTGTATGCTTGAATCTGACATGTGATCATTAATTCTCTTCTTGTTTTTTTTTTTTTTTTTTGGCAGGGATCGACATAAGGTCTCATTGTAGTCCCATTTGTGTAGAACTTCAATGTAGAGCTGGTTGGTCTCAATCTCACAGGCATATGCCTACTTTACCTCCAGAGTGCTCAGATTAAAGGCTTGGGCCACCATGCCGAGATGATCATTAGTTCTTTTAAAAAGTAAGGCATTGAGCAGCCTTTACGAGCCACTATTAGGATCCACCTACTCTACTTTCCTTCGGCTTTCCTTACTCTTTCTCTAAAGCTTCTCTCTCCAACATGTGGCTGCTTGTCTATCATGCTTCTGACATTCACACTGTATTAAATGGCTTAACTACTTTTCCCCTTTCCTCTCTTTTCTCCTCCTCTGCAAAGCTGCTGTCTACTTCTAGAATGTTTTCCTTTTAAACTCTAATAAAATTGTTTTTGACCTTCCATTTCAGTCCATTCTTAAAATTCTTTTATTGATGAGAATAAGAATCCCAAGAGGATACCTTAATATTTCCTTTGTCATCCATCTATCATCCACTATTGAACTCCAAATTTCTGTAACATTTAGAAGGGTCTCTGAGGACAAAGCAGGTAAGCTTTAACTATTGTCTTGTCTTAAGGGTGTAAGTGGCTTGAGCTGTGCTCTGCCTCCCTGGGAGAAAAACAAAGGCGTCTTTTGGTCTTCTTTCTAGGCTTTTCTTGGCTGACTGGAGGTCACTTCCTGGGAGGTAAATAATGTTAAGTTTCACTCCCTATCTTTCTCAGGGCAATAGATTCTCTCTTTTCCTCTCCACTTCACGTCCGTCAGAGAACCTGGGAGACTTTGGATCTGGTTTCTGGGAAGGGAGGGGAACAGACTGTCATTTTTTTTTAAATTTATTTTTATTGATGCTTTGTGTATTTCATACATCATTCTCCAATTCAGTTCAGGCATATATCCCCTTCCCTTCCCCCCGACCCCACCCCTACCCATCGCAGATCGTGCATTCTGCCGTAAGTTTTTTGCATCTTTCTCTGCTTTTTTGTTTTGTTTTGTTTTCATTTTTTTTAACAATAGGTGATAATTTGTGAGTAGAAGCATCCTTCATGTAAAACCAATTTGCAAGCATTTGTGCCCAAACCCACACAGCTCATGGGTCACACCATCCTGAAAGGGGGGGCTTGTATGTTCAATCAAGTTGATCAAATGAGTGTCCAGTCTATATTGTTGTAGTTTCACCATTAACCCCAATCGCAGCCCTTACATTCTACCANAATTTAAAAAGAAAAAAGACTGAGTAAAAGGTGCAAGACATTGTATGGCAGAATGTGCATCAGCTCTGGAGGAGTGGTGGGGGCATGGAAAGGGGAATGGGTCTAATTTTTATTAAGAAATGTTTGTATGAAATGTGGAAAAGTTCATTAAAAAATAAAAAGAAACTTCCCACAGTGTACCATAGTGAAAACACTAAATATACAGAACAAAGAAGAGAGTACTGAAAGCCTGCAAGAGAAACAACTAAGTTACACAATAGTAAAGGAAAAACCCATCAGAATTACACAGCTTATTTTCAATGCAAACAAATCAAATGGATCTAACAGACATCTAACAACCCAGTTGTGTTGTTAGCCCTTATATTCTTGTGATAAAACACTGGCCAAAATCAACATAGGCCCCTGGCTGTCGAAGAACCCTGATGTAAGCATGGGAAGTTTGTATTGAGACTGCACTTGCCAAGTGTACAGTTGGTCTCTGGAATAACCAAGAGACGTTACCAAAAGGCTCTAAACCAATAAAGCACATAGAGGTCTCCTTGAGTCAAGCAACGCTCCTCTAAAAAAAACATCAGCACCAGCTACACCATCACCTGCCTGGAAATACTGTGCAGGCAGTGGCAGCCCATATGTCTGTATATCCAAATCTATTGGCTATTAGCCTCTCCTTGGAGAAATAGCCCACCCGCTGATGCCACAGCTTACAATCCTCTAGTGGTTAGAGATGTTTAAGCCCAGTAAGACCCTGTCATGATCTTTTACAGAAAAAAACTAATTCATGGATTAACATAGCCATCACAAACATCTGTGTCTATACCAAAGTAAGCCTACCACAATAATTAGTACTGTTTAATACCTATAAATCTAATTGCTTGTGCTTCATTAGTAGGATCAAAAGGTTATTCCTGGACAAACTGTCACCCAATGAAAGGAAACAGCAGAATTGACGCAGAATCCAAAACGACATCTCCAGAGAACATAGACTGTTTTGCTTCCATCCACCTGTGCCCCCTTTTCTAAAGACTAGGGAAACAAATCTGAGGAAGAAGGGGTGTGGTAGAGATATGTAAGGGCTGCGTGGGGTGAATGGTGAAAACTACAGCAATACAGACTGGCACTTATTTGATCAACTAGATTGAACATACAACCCCTCACCCTCCGCTGGATGGTGGGTCTGTGTGGGTGATGGTGGGCCTGTGTGGGTTTGGGCACAACTGCTTGCAAATTGGTTTTTACATGAAGGAATGCTTATACTCATAAATTATCACTTATTGTTAAAAAATGAAAAATTAAAGAAGTAATGAAGAAAAAAAAAAAAAACTCTGGCCAAAACCAACAGTTGGGCAAGGGAAGGGTATATTTGGTTTACAGAACAGTAGATAGTGGGAAGTCGAGGCAGGAACTCAGGCACAGACCCATGGAAGTACCAAGCTGCTTACTGGTTTGCTCTCCTAGCCTGTGCTCAGCCTGTTTTCTTATACAATACAGAACAACGTGCTTGGGGTGGCACTGCCCACAGTTGCTGCATCCTCTCACAGTGGGCTGCCCTCCCACATCACTCAACAATCCAGAAACTGTCACAAAGACATGGACATAAATCAGCCTAATGGAAGAAATTCCTCAATAGAGATTCCCTTTATCCAGGACAATGGAAGCTATCTAGTACATCAGTTGAGCACCAAAGAATGGACATTGTACTCAGCAGCCCATGGAAGTCTCTCTAAAATAGACCATGCTCAGGCACAAAACAAACTTCAACAAATACACTAAACAACTGAAATAATTCCATGTATTCTGCTGGACCAAAATGCAGAAAAGCTTAAAATCAACAGATAAAGAAGCTCTAATAACTAACTACACGAGTTTGTGGAGATTAAACAACAATGCCGAATGGGTCAAAGAAGAAATTAAAGAAAGAAAGAAAAATATTCCTAAGTCTAAATTATAATAGAAAAGCACAACATTTACAAAAAAAATCTCTGGGACTACATTAAAAGCTATCCTAAGAGAAAATTTTACAGTTCTAAGTGCCTAGGTTAAAAAATATACATCAGGGTGGGGTGGGGGAAAGGGAAAGGGAAATAAGCCTGAACCTGATTTTGGAAAAATGATGTATGGAAATATCACAAAGCATCGATAAAAAGTGAGAAAAATACACACTTAACGGCTCATTCCCACAAGCTTCCTTAATATCATGCAGATGTGATATGCCACCAAAAAAGGGCCACAACTGGCTAAGTTGCAAAGAATAAGAGAGCTGACAGAGTGTGTGTCACTGGGTAAGACTCCTGTATTAAACCTTACCAGCCCAACCCCAAAACAAAAAAAATAAAGCTTCAGGAGATAGTATTGCGAGAGGAAGCAGGCAAAAGAATCCGTAAGAGTCAAAGTTGGTGCAGGAACATAAGGAAACAAAGACTTTCAGGTCACTGGAAACTTGTTCATATGAACTTTCAGCAAAGCTGATAGTATGCCCCAAGACCTACCCTGACTCAATCAGACAGAACCCAGTATAAAATGAGGGAAATGGGCAGCAGGTCCCAACCCTAGCCAAGGAACTATTGGCAAATGATAACATGTCGGGGCGAAGGAGAGTTGATCTTTAAGGGAGTGGCTCTAGGCACACACACCACACACACCATAAACATACATATATGTATATATCTATATATATGAATATATGAACATATATATGTATATATATATATACATGATATATATATATATGTAGTATAATATATTTATTATATTATATATACTATATATATATATTATATATTTCAAAGCAGAGGAGAAGAAACACCAGAGCGAGGATGAGTGTGGAGTACATGGGAGAGTTGGAAGGGGACCGGAAGGGATGGGACTAATAATGAAAATACAACATACATGTATGGCATTTTCCAAAAATACTGGTCTTCATTGTTTTTCTTTTACTCAAATGGAGAAATTCATCACCTTGTTTGGTTGTAAATTGTAGAGTTTTTTATATATGCCTAAAGTTATGTTTTTATCAGTTTTTTGGAACCTCTGCACCAAGAAAATAGGATTAGCAAAATTGATCTCAAACCATATTAACAGACTTGGACTTGGTAATTTTCAAGATGTTCCCAATAAATTTTAATTTTTCCATCTAGCCAAACACATTTGGATATTTACATTAGTAAATTGGCCATGCATTTCACCAATGACAAAAATAAGTTAAAAAATAATACAGCATTTGTACTGCATTAACGAGATTGCTTTCAGATGAATGAAATTCCAAGCATTTTTAATAAACTATTGCATATTTTGCCTGAAGAAACAGCAAAGTTACTGACTGTTTCAAAAGTAATAATGTGTCTAGTAGGATAAGAAGACACTCACATTTATGGCATTGATGTTTAAACAGCACTATTATCCCTGCCAAGTCTGTGGTCTGTATAGGGAAGCATTTGGCAGGGATTTCCTGAAACAAGCTACAAACACATCACAGATGATGGGAAATTCAATAGGGAATACTCACATTGGAGTATAGCAAATCATAGAAGAATTTCAAAGAGAGCAACGCTAATTATGAAAGTACTTTACAAGAAAAACTATGTCCAAAAACAAACCCCCCTCAAACCTTATCCATCACAATGAAGTGGCCAAAAATAGCTAATGATGTAAAAGTCAGGTCTTACAGGTTACTGCAGTGCAATTGCCCATAACCTTCTCTAGTAATATACATTTAATGTATTGAATTTTATAGGTTTTGTTTGGTTTATCTTTTTAAGTTTTTTCTTGTTTTTAAAGTAACAATTTTTACCATATATTCTGGTGCTATGTAATTCATCTTCAGATCATGTCTAATTTTTTTTTGTCTTTTTGAGACAGTGACTGTACTGTAGCCCAGCTGTCCTTGGAACTCATTAATGTAGATCCAGGCTGGCCTGAAACTCAATAGAGATCCGCCTGCCTCTGCCTCCCGAGTGCTGGGATTACAAGGCATCCACGCACCATGCCCAGCTCAGATCATGTCTAATACTGAAGTAATTTTAGTATTTACACTGGGTAAAGACTTAAAATGAGAGTCAATTTACTTTTTTAAAACTTGTAGTAAGTAGATTGTCACAATGTTCCTCCACTTTTGAGCACTATGTATACATGTAATAACAGAAACTTTCTCAGTAAATGAACAGATTTCCTGTTTGTTCATGTGTTTCTTTAGAAAGAAAATTTCTAGAGATCTTAACTCTTTAAGCAACTTAATTTTCAACAGTCTAATCAAAATACATGGATAATCTGCTTCAGTATTTCAAATAACCCCAGTTATAAATGGATTATGGTCAATGGATGAACACACTTACCTAATATAGTCACATGTATTTATACATTTTGCTTTGTACCTATTTTTTATGAATATGGTTCATCTGTTTATCACTTTATACTTATGTAGCTGTCATATATACATATAAGTGTTTATGTTTGCAAAGGTTTTATTTTTCTAAAGTAAACTACAAAATATTCTATATTTTTATATTTCTTGGTAAGTTCTACTTTAAATATAAGTTAAATGCTGGGTGTTGTGATGCACACCTTTAGTCCTAGGACTTGGGAGGCAGAGGCAGGCGATCTCTATGAGTTCAAGGCCAGCCTAAGTCCCTACAGAGTGAGTTCCAGGACAGCCAGAGCTAACAGCAGACCCTGTCTCAAAAGGACAAAAATTAAAAAAATGTAATTTTAGTTAATTTAAATATAAATTAATTGTTAATTAATTGAATTTAGTGTGCTTAGGTGTGTATGTGTGTGAGTGCAATGCCACAGTGAATATGTGATGTTCAGAAGACACAGAGTAGGTTTTCTCCTATGTGGATCTTGGGGGTCAAACTCAGGTCATAAGATTTTGGCAACAAGCACCTTTAACCTGGTGAGCCATTTTGTCAGCCCTAAAGAATTTTGAAATTACTTTTTACATAGTTACATTTTCATGCAACTTAATGTTGAAACTCAAAACACTTGAAAGACAACAACAAATAAATCCCAAACCCAACAGACAATAAGAAATAACAAAATCAGAGCAGAGATTAATGAAATAGGAACAACAAAACAAAAAAACAATACAAAGAATAAATGAGTCTGAGAGCAGGTTCTTTGAAAGGATACACAATATAGACAGACCCTTAGCCCCAGTTACCCAAAAGAAAGAAAGAGCAACTTTCTCAAATCAACAAAATTAGAGATTGAAAGGGGAAACTTATGACATAATAAAAAGATCCAAAACATTATTCGGGAATACTTTAAAAATCTAATACTCTACTAATTTTGTAAACCTAAAAGAAATGAATGAATAATCTGAAATCATGGAACTCATTAAAGCTTAACCAAGAAGAGATCAGACAGTTTAAACAAAACCATAACATATGAGGGAATTGAAAAAGGCAGTAATGCAAAGTCTCCTAACTAAAAAGTGCCCTGGCTGCAGATGGCTTTACCAGCAGAATTTTTACCAGTTAGCCTTTAAAAAGGTCTACAACCAGTATTACTTAAGTTATTCAAAAGGATAGAAGCAGAAAGGGAAATCTCCCAAATCCCTTCAATGAAGCCAGCATCACTATTAAACACCAAACGCAGGCAAAGATACACCAAAAAAAGAAAATTATACGGCCCATATCCTTAATGAAATTACATGCAATGCATAATTTCTCAACAAAATTTTCTTGCAATCGCATATTATGGTAATCAATTTATCTAACACTTAAAAAGACAAAGATTGAGAATGAACAGAAATGATTTGTTGATAGGTATTTGGCACATGGACTGTTTGGTGTGGATATTAAATAGCAGTACGAAAGACCCTTATAATGTAATTAATTGTAATTAATCTTTAGTGCCACGGTGGGTATACAAACTTACATTCATGATATATTGTTTAAGTAACAAATATACACCACATGCACATGCACAAAAATGAGTGAAAATAAAATAGTAGACTCTGAATTAGATCACTGTATCAATGTTAATACCTTGAAGAGAGACAGATGGAGAGGAGAGAGAGAAGAGAGGAGGAGAGAGAGAAGAGAGAGAGAGAGAAGGTGTGACTCCTCTAATGTTCTGTACAAGCCTTTTGGAAACATCTCCTTAATTTATAGTGTTTTTTGCCTCCTTAGGGACCAGTGTGGTAAGGTTAAGACAAGGAAGGAAAAAGCTCTCTTCTCAGTATCAGCTTTTCTGAGCTTCATGGTTAGTTTACTACAAAGGATGCACTGCTTTGAAGGATGTTCCTGCCTGGCATCTATTGGCCCTGCTGACTAACCCTCTTGGCTTTGAATTAAACATTGGATAAAGATAAACAAAGCCTTCTGTTCCAGGATGAAGCTAAGCTTATGAGGGATGAGCGTATTCTGTTTGCAATTAATCAGTTCATTGGTCCACTCTCTTTCACAAATAAATCTGTGGATTTCTCAGTCTCTCTCATGACTTCACATCTAGGGCCTGATATGCTTTCTTCAGCTGCTGCCCATGCACTGGGAAGGAACTACATCTGGAGATAGGAGTTAGCAAAAGTGAATTCATTCAGGTTATGTCAGCCTACTCACCTTATACTTCTCAGTCCCTGTATTAGATCAGGGTTCTCTAAAGAAAGAAGTAACAGGACGAATATATATAGGCTATATACAATTTATTGATTGCTCAAAAAAAAAAAAAAACGTTGACAGCAGTTCAAGGGAGTCCAACAGTAAGCTGCACCACACTGGAAAAGGCCGAGAGAATCCCAGGGAACCTGCTCAGTCCGCAAGGCTGGATGTCTCAGTAGTCGCGCAATCTAGTGCTGAAAGGCCCCAAACGGATTCCAGGAGATCTGCCGGTCTTAGTACACGCTGGATCCGAAGGGTTGTTCACAGCAGCAAGACAAACTCACCAGATTGAGAGAGGCCTAAACCGCGGAAGAAAAAGGGACCAGCTGCTTCTTGCCATGGCCTTTTAATACTGGCCTGCCGGCAGAAGGTAACACCCACATTGATGGTGGGTCAATCTGGGTTGAGGTGGTCCAACCAGAAGACCCTTTTTCTCTTATTTGTTCCTTAGTCCAGTCAAGTTGACCCTCAGGATTAACCATCACAAGTCCAGCCCTTGTCAACTTGACAAATCCGCAATAAATAGCCTCTCCTTATGTTATCCTTAAATGTCAATTGCAAATGATGGCAGGGTCAATAATTCCACCTAACATGTTAAAAATGTCTCATGTGCAATAGCAAATTAATCTTAGAAGTTAATGTCTTCTGCATGCTCACACCACTGATACTCCTAGAACTTTCACTGAGGTTAGATGGCCTTGAATCGTTAGTTGGATTTTTTTCCCATCCTCATCATGATGGTTCTCCCACACACGTCTGCATCCCAAGTTTCAGGGTTCCACCTTTCCCCACCAGTGCTCATCACTTTAACTGCTGACACTTTTCGTGGCGGGGATTAAATTTGCGTTGTAAATCAGCAACCGTATAATAAGGGCTCCGGTTTTGATTTTCTGCTGCTTTAGCTCTTTGGCTGCTAGAGAGAAGATTCTCTTCCAGAGCACACTTGGAAACCTTTAAACTGTTGTTTTTTTTTTTTTATTTCCAGAGTGTCATTTTTATCACCGAGCTCCTTAATTTTCCTCTATCAGTTTATTACCCAGACATGCTAGGACAACAAGGCAACATCATTATTTTCCCTAATTTTTCTGCAATTTCTCAAAAGTTTTATATATAAGAGTCACCGTAATTCTTGCTTCTCAACAAGAGGTGAGTTAGTGAGTCAAATGGATCTATCTTAATAATTAGTTCAAATAGTCTGCACCAAAGGATTATCATTCCTCTTCTTGCCACCAGGAGAGCCTTCAATGTAACTCTAGGCTTCATTGGGTTGGAGAAGTCCCTAAAGCAGCTTTACTTGTTCAAAGTTTTCTCCTTCCTTATCCTCTTCACAGTCAGAATGTTCATATATCATAATATGTGTGTGTAGGTAAGATAGACCACATGAAAGCCAACAACAACCTCAAGTGAATGACATTACTATTTTTAAGCACTTATATTGAATAAGAAGAGGGACAGTGGGCATTTTTGTCTCATCCTAAATTTAGGAATGTGCTCCTGAGCTCAGTTTGTAAGTATATATAAGTTGACAATTTTTGCATCTATAGCTTGTCAGAGAAATTGGTCTGTTGTTTTAGGGGGTTACCTGGTTTCAGGAACAGGGCCATCTTGGCTTTGTAGAATGACTTTGGTATGTTCCTTCATTTATTTGTTTTGTACATAGTAAAAATATGGTATAATGGATTATGAGATCTTCCTTGAAAGAATGATAGAATTCAGCACTGAATCAATCTGGTCCCAGGCTTTTTTTGTAGAGAGACTGATTACAGCTTTGAATGAATTGCTTGTAATGGGTCTTGATTTAGTTATTTATGTATTTTGGCTTTAATTTCGTAAGTCCTACACATTTAGACATTTTGTTTCATAGGTTTTTCCAAGCATTTTAGAAAATGCTTACAAATTAATCCCAATAAATTGTTTATTATTTTGTTGCAGTCTGTTGTAATGCACTCTTTTGATGTCTAGTTTTGCCTTTTTTATTTTGTGAGATTGGCAGAGTGTGTCAATATTACATTTTCAAAGATACAATTCCCTGTTTAGTTGATTTATGTGTGAGTGTTTTATTTTCTATTTCATTTGATTCTCTTCTTAATATTTTAATTGTTGTATCTTACTGTGTTTGGGAAAATGGGCTTTTGTTTTTCAAGAAGCTTGAAATGCAATCATTAGATATATTTAAAGATTTCTCATATTTTTATTCATTTTTAGATTTTTTATTTTTTTTTTGATTCTTTTTGGCAAATTTCAATATAATTTGATCATATTTAGATCCACCTGCCATTATTGCACCCTCTTCAGCACCCATCATATCCAACCAAATTATAATTCATACATATAAATATGTATGTGTGTGTGTGTGTGTGTTGGTGTGTGGTGTGTGTTAAGGCCAAATAGAAACAATATTTTGTATCTCAAAATGCCCTTCGGTGTTGGTTCATCCACGGAAGCCTGACTCAAAACCTACCAAGATTCTGACCCTTAAAAGTTTGTCTCTGCCTCCCAGCAGACATGTTCACCAGTTTCCTGCAGATAGTCTGGGATTTACCCACTTCCCCATGTATATGCTGGGCTTTTTGTCTGGCTTGAGTTTAGGTGTGACTTTTGCATGCTGGCAATATTACTGTATGTTCATATGAAGTAACTGACCAGCTCTTAGGAAAGCTTTGAATTTTTCTGAGTGTAGGTGTCCATTTCTGGCATTGGGCCTATGGTGTCTAGGAGGGGCTGCCTAGAGCCCAGCTGGCCTCGAACCTCCTAGACCAGGCCTGGCCTTGAACTCACAAAGATCCACCTGCTCTCTGCTCCAGGTGCTAGGATTAAAGGTGTGTGCCACCAACCCAGCTTAAAAAACCGCGGGTTATTCCCAGCACCCACATGAAAGGTTTCCTTCATGTGGGTGCTGGATTGAACCCGGGTCTTTTGCAAGAGCAGTTGTGTCCCTTAAACCACTGTGCCATTTCTCCAGCCTCATGAGGTGTTTTTTTTTTTTTTTATTTACTTCTTTTTATATTTTAGAAGTTCTATAGTGGTGGGCTTCCATATGGCTTTTGCTAAAGGACTTTAGTGTTAGTTAATCTCTCCCATAATACTTCCTTCTCCTCCCTGCCTTTCCCATTCTCCACACTATTTAACCATTACTATTTTTTATTCCCCCTTTCCCCTTTATACCACAAGGTTTCTACCTCCCCTCCCAAGAAGCATTCCCTCCATGGAACATTTTTTGGTAACTGTTTTTGAGACAGGGTCTCCTTTTAAGTCTCCAGCTGGCCTGGAGCTCACTCTGTTAGAAGCAGGGCTGGCCTTGAACTCACGAGATTGCAACCTACCTCTCGCCTCTGAGTGCTGGAGTTTAAACAGGCAATGCACACATCCCAGCTTAAAGACATTATGCTAATAAAATTTTTTTAAAACTAAATTCATTTGGATATTTCATTATACTTAAAAAATTAAGTCTTTAGTACCTAGGATGTTAATAATAGCATTGGAAATAATACTGTTTGCAAATCACAGTTCAAATAAGTCATGCTTTCTTTGTTTCTTGATTCTACAGATTTAATAACAGTGGAAGAGACACGTAGCTTCCTACATGGACTAGATACCAAGAGACTAATCTATGCCTATAAGCTGAAAATGGAAAATGAAACACTAAGGTATGACATTATTGAACTGCAGAGCAGATTGAAAGACAGTTCTTACGTCCGCCAAATGTGGGTGCTGGGAATCGAGACCCGGGTCCTCTGCAAGAGCAGTCCTCGTGCCATAAACCACTGAGCCATCTCTCCAAGCCCTCCATGGACATTTTTAAGTTTCTGGTCAATCTGGATTTTCAAATCGAAACCGTGCATGTCGTAAGAATATCAAAGCTAGCAGAGAGAATATGCGACATTATCTTTTGTGTCCAGTGTATTAGTCCACTTTTTCTGTTTGCCGTGATAAAACACCATGACGCAACCGTGAACTTATAAAAGGAAGAGTTTTATTTGGAGCTTATGAATTGATTGTGGTTCCAGGGAAATTTGAGTGCCATTGTGGTGGGAGGCATGGCGGCTGGAGCTGGAGCAGCATGCGGAGGGTCGACATCTCGCATGAGCCAGGAAGAGCCAAGAGAGAGCAAATGGGAGCACCACGGAGGCTTGTTAAACTCACTAGACCTGCCCCAGTAACATACTTCCTCTAGCACGGCCCACACCTTCTAAGCTCTCACAAAACGTGCCACCAACATGTAGACAAATGTTGAATACTTTACAGCCTATGGGGGACACCTCATAAACCAAACTACACGCAGGTTACCTCAGGATGATTTTTTTCCATTTCCTATCCTTTATCTGTGAATTTTATTTTTAATAAGGGCTGAAATACTATTCCCATTTTTATATGTACCCCCTTCATTATCATTCGTTGGTTGATGACATCTAAGTTGTTTACATTTTCTGGCTATTATGAAAAGGGCAAAATGAACATGTATGCACAGATATTTCTCAAGACTTTTAATGTGTTCACTAACAGCTATAAACTTTCTTCTGAGGACTGCCTTGGTTGTCATGCAAATGTTCTAATATGTAATGTTCTCATTATCATTTATTTACAAGAATTTTAAAATTTCCTCTATGATATCTTGGATAGCCCATTGTTCATTCAAAAATGTATTGTTTAGTACCCAAGTCATTTTATACTTTTTGTAAAATTTCTTTTTGTTAATTTTCTACTTTTATTCCACTGTGGTCTGATAAGATATAAAGAACTGTCTAAACTTTTTTGTATTTTTTTAAGGTTGATTTATGACCTATGATGTGATCAGTTTTTGGGTTTTTTCCCCCCCCATTGTACAAGCAAGAAGAATTGCCATTTCCTACCTGTTGGGTGGACTTTTTGCTTAATTTTCTTTGCTTATTTAATTTGGAAGACCTCTTCTAAATAAATGACTGGGTATTGAAGTCACGAGCTATTATTGTATCAGGACCTATGTGGCAAATACTATACTTTAGTATTTGTCCTATGAAATTAAGAGCTCTGATATTTGTATAAATATTTACAATTATATTATCTTCATGATTTGTTTTCTTCATTAAAATGTAGTATCATTCTTTATCTTTTATAACCAGTTTTGATTTACAGTATACTTTATCAAATATGAGGGTAGCTATGCTTGTTTGGTTATGGTTTCCATTTGCTTATTAGTTAATGTTCTAATCTTCAATACTGATGGTTGGATGTCTTTCCTATCTAAGTGTGCTTTTTGGTGAAAACATATAATTGGTTCTTGTTTTTAATACAGTCTGTTAGTCAATACCATTTTAGTTGTGAATTGAGGCCATTTATATGTAAGGGTTATTACAGAAAAGGGTTTGCTATTTCCTATTAATTTGTTTGATAAAGTTCTGTTTTTATGGTTGTTGGGTTTTCTTTTCCTTTTCCATTATTAATTATGGGGGCATATTAGTTATTCCTCTGTTGCCTTGTGAAAACCAAAATCAACTTTATAGGATTGAGGTTTAATTTTTGGCTTATAGTTCCAGAAGGAGAGTCCAAAATGGAGGAGGAAGCATGAAAATAGATAGGCATGGCAGCTGGAAGCAGGAAGCTGAGCGCTCACATATCTATTCACAAACCCAGAGAGTGGAACTCGAAGTAGGATGCTGATATGAACTGTCAAAGCCTGCCCCTAGTTTGAACCGTTGTCTTTCAGCAAGGCTCCACCTCATAAAGTTTCCACAACTCTCCAAACAACACCACCAAACTGGGTATTAAAGTAATGCAATGCTTGACCCTGTAGGGTGGTCTACCATTTTAATCATCAAAGGATACTTGCTGGTTTGTTGTGTTGGACATAATTGTTTCTTTCCAAGGCCTGCTTTGTTCGTCTATTCCTTTCATGGGGTATACACTTTCTGCAGTGGTGACTTGGTTGCCATGACTTGCCTGAACTTGTTGTTTATTTTGAAATTCCCTATTTTCTCCATTAATTTTGAAAAATAACTTTGATGGGTGTTAACATTTCTTGATTGCAATTATTTACTTTCAGAGCTTGCAATATTTCTCTCCGTTTTACTGATGAAAAATCTGGCTTTATTCTGATATTCTTGACTTTTTATATATGAGGTTGATTTTTCTTCTTATACTTGTTTCTTTCTTTGTATCTTTGAAATCCTGGCTATGATGTGCTGTGGAGTTTCTTCTTTGGTCATGTCTATCTGAGGCCTCGTGTGTTTGGATGTCTACTTCATTCTCTAGGTTTGGGAAGTTTTGTGTTATAATTTCATCAAATAGTCTGTCTAATCCATTTAACTTTATCCCTGTTTCTTCTTCCACAACATATATTCTCAGGCTTGGACTCTTGAATGTATCCCAGACTTCATGGAAATACTGTTCATGGTCATTAATTTTTTTCTTCATATATGTAGGTTTGTATCATGGTTTCCTCTTTGTCCTCGATTCCTGAATTTGTCATTCTGTGTGGTCTTGTTTATCAATGATACTTTTGGGTGTGTTTTTTATTTGATTCACCATTTTTTTTCAAGTATTCTTGTTTCTTTTCCCCCCAATGTTTCCTTTTATTTGCTGATATTTTTCCTCCATGTTTTCAACTTTCTCCTCGCAATTACTGTTTTCATTCATCTTGGAGACTGTCTGTTGAGGTCTTATATAGATGCCCTTAGCTCATGAATCTGTATGCTTGAATCTGAACATGTGATCATAATTTCTCTTCTTGTTTTTTTTTTTTTTTTTTTGGCAGGGATCGACCATAAGTCTCATTTGTAGTCCATTTGTGTAGAACATTCAATGTAGAGCGCTGGTTGGTCTCAATCTCACAGGCATATCGCTCTTTACCTCTCCAGGATTGCTCAGATTACAATGGCTTGGGCCACCAATGCCGAGATGATCATTATTCTTCTTAAAAAGTAAGGCATTGAGCAGCCTTTACGAGCCACTATTAGGATCCACCTACTCTACTTTCCTTCGGCACTTTCGCCATTACTCTTTCTCCTAAAGCTCTCTCTCTCACATGGTGGCTGCTTGTCTATCATGCTTCTGACATTCACACTGTATTAAAATGGGCTTAACTACTTTTCCCTTTCCCTCTCTTTTCTCCTCCTCGCAAAGCTGCTGTCTACTTCTAGAATGGTTTTCCTTTTAAACTCCTAAATAAAATTGTTTTTGACCTTCCATTTCAGTCCATTCTTAAAATTCTTTATTGATAGAATAAGAATCCCAAGAGGATACCTTAATATTTCCTTTGTCATCCATCTATCATCCACTATTGAACTCCAAATTTCTGTAACATTTAGAAGGGTCTCTGAGGACAAAGCAGGTAAGCTTTAACTATTGTCTTGTCTTAAGGGTGTAAGTGGCTTGAGCTGTGCTCTGCCTCCCTGGGAGAAAAACAAAGGCGTCTTTTGGTCTTCTTTCTAGGCTTTTCTTGGCTGACTGGAGGTCAGCTTCCTGGGGAGGTAAATAATGTTAAGTTTCACTCCCTATTCTTTCTCAGGGCAATAGATTCTCTCGTTTCCTGCTCCACTTCACGTCCGTTCAGAGAACCTGGAGACCTTTGGATCTGGTTTCTGGGAAGGGAGGGCGAAACAGACTGTCATTTTTTTTTATAAATTTATTATTTATTGATGCTTTGTGTAATTTCATACATATTCTCAAAATTCAGTTCAGGCATAATCCCTCTTCCCTTCCTCCTGCCGACCCCACCCCTACCCATCGCAGATCGTGCATTCTGCCGTAAGTTTTTTGGCAATCTTTCTCTGCTTTTTTTGTTTTGTTTTGTTTTCATTTTTTTTAATACAATATAGGTGTAATTTGTGAGTAACAACATCCTTCATGTAAACCAATTTTGCAAAGCAGTTGTGCCCAAACCCACAACACAGTCATGGGTCCCACAGCCCATCCTGTCATTTTGTGTGATTAGTTATTACACTGCCTTAAACTACATGGCTGCTCCAGGCAGTGGCTTTTCTAAGTGGGTAGAAGCACCACAAAAGGCTACTAATGTTTTCATTTAGGATTAACTATTTTTAAGGAGTTGCTTTCTTTTTTTTTTTTTTTCTTTCATTGATGACCTGTGCATTCCACACATCACCCTCCAACTCAGTTCAGGCACATCTCCCCCCCACCCCCACCCCCTACCCCACCCCAGACCATGCACTCTGCCACAACTGTCCTGCATCCCCCTCTCAGTCCCTTCCCTCCCATTCTTTAGCAACAAGTGACAATCCACGAGCACAAGCATCCTTCATGCAAAACCAACCCACAAGCAGCTGTGTCCAAACCCACACAGCCCCCTGGTCCCACCATCCAGCAGGGGTGGCCTGCACGTCCAATCAAGTCGATCAAATGAGTGTCCAGGCTACACCACTGCAGTTTCACCATTCACCCCAATCACAGCCCCCACACTCCACCACGCCTCGTCCTCCGCAGATCCCTCCCTAGGCTTAGAAAAGGGGCACAGGTGGATGAGAAGCAAAACAGTCTACTTTCTCTGGAGCTGCTGTCCTGGACTCTGGCCAATTCTGGCTGTTTTCTTTCATGGACTGATAGTTTGTCCAGGAATAACCCTTCGATCCCACTATTGAAGCACAAGCAATTAGATATATAGGTATTCAAACAGTATTAATTGTTATCGTAGGTTACTTTGGTATAGACACAGATGTTTGGATGGTATGTTAATCCATGAATTACATTTTTTTCTGTTGAATATGACAGGCTCTTACTGTGACTTATAACATCTCCTGACCATTAGAGGGCGTAAGCTTGTGGCATCAGCCGTGGGTTATTCCTCCAAGGAGAGAGCCAATAGCCAATTAGATTTGGTAAAGGTTCTGCCAACACAGAAGACTTTAGATCTGTCTGATTTCAGTTCATGCCATACTAGGGTGGGACAAAATGTTGCCAAGAGAAATTTCTCCTTCCCATTTTCTCTATGTGCACCCAGAGCCACAGCACTGCCTGTGGGCATTGGGGGCATCTCCCCAATCCTTCTACTTCTTCCTTTGATTGCTTTCCCAGGAACAGCATCCTAGGACCTGAGATGCGATGAATACAAGATCCAAATGACATCCCTTGATGTTCCAGTTACAATTAGTTAGTTGTAAGATGTATAGATTCCCTTTCTTTTGTTGAGGACATGAAATTCCTTCCTCTCTTTCTTTGCTTTGATTTCTAGGGGCCTACATGCCTAAGCCATTTGTACTATTTCCTTCTGTATCCATGCAAACTTAACTTGGATGTTTATTTAAAGAAAAGGAGGTGACTGTCCTCTAATGGGAGATGGTCTCATTTTAGGATGGAGATGAGCTCAGTGCAAGATGAAAATGACCACATGGCTTTGTTAGCATCTTGGCTTATCCAGATGGAGGCAACCATAGAACTTGGAAATCATCAATATGGAGACAGTCACATGAGTTTGTCACCATCTTGTTTAGTGACATCATCAAAATGGTGGCTACCATGTGACTTTACCATCATCTTGGTTTATGCAAACACATGGCATAAATCAAAATGATGGCACCCATAAAAATTTCCCTGTACCACAGAGCCCTAGGGAGATCACTGCACCTCTGAAATTCCCTGCATCACAGGCATTCAGTCACACACCCCAATTTCCTTCTCTTCATTTTTTTTCCCTTTTTGGTTTTACTCTCTTGGATGCCTAAGGGGATCATGAAAATGAGAAATCCAGAGAAGACTCCAACATGGGCTCTATTGCCATTTGGTCAGGTCAGTACATTTTTGTATCAGACTAAGGAGGCAATACCACATCCCCGTGGAGGATTTTTTTGCATTTTGAAACATGTCTAATAGATATACTAGGTTAAGGGTGGGGGACTTGGAGTTTCCCTATCCATTTGCCTCCAGCAACTGGTAGCTGACAAAAGGAGCTGACATTTGGAAGTGGCTAGATCTGGGAAGCTCATGTGAATTTGCAGCTGCCCAGGGATGAGTCTCAGGGAAACACTATCCCAGTCTTGAGCCAAAGGATAGTAGACTGACAGATGCTAGATAAACTGTTCCCAGCAGACAGTGTATCAACCAGAGGCAAAGAGAGATCATCCCACTTGGGTGGGGGACTGGAGTTGCAGACTCTGCTGGGTCTTACAGGCTCTGCTCAATCTTAATGCCAGCTCTTTGTGGCAGACATCTCCAGGTCTGTTTTTCTCTAACTGAGATTATGAGATAGAATATTCATTTCCTTCCCAAGACTTCTTTGTTCCATGCTTGTTGTTTGATTCTGTTTCTGTTCAATCATGGCCTGGGTATCCTCGCTTTTGTTTTCATTTTCCAGTTGATGCTGTTAGGCTAAGAAAAAAAAAAGAACATTGTGATGTCAACTCTTTCCAAGTTATTTTAAATGTTTGTTTGCTCGTATTGTCTTCTTTTCTGTGCTCATTATTTTATAGATTACTGTGCTTTTTTTTTATTTATTTATTTTTGTATGTGTATGAATGTATTGTTTGCATGCAGGTCTTTGCACCCGTGTCGTGCAATGCCGCGGAGGTCAGAAGAGGGTCTCAGATTCCCCTGGAACTGGAGTTCTCCTGGAATTGGAGTTACAGACGGTTCTTAGCCGCCATGTGGGTGCTGGGGATCGAACCCAGGTCCTCTGCAAGAGCGTCGGTGCTCTTAACCGCTAGGCTATCTCTCCAGCCCAGATTACTGTGCTTTTAATTGAAGTTACATGTGATCAATTAGAATGTGATTTTCCTAATCCAGGTTGCCCGGATGATAGTCCTCTTTAAATGAGAATTTCATCCTGAATACTTATTGTGTTTGCTTCCTATCTACACTGAGAAATGAAAATTGGATTGACAAATTATATCTTTGAAGAAAGGGTCAAAGGGAACATTTAAGGGGGAGTACTGTAGGCTCAACCTACAAGGGAATTGAGACCCGCCCTGCATTGTATAATCATTAGAAGTTGACTGAATTTCCATGCATGGGAAGCTTAATATTTATTTCAAAACTTTTGGGGGGATGGTAGGTCCCATACAGGCAGGATAATATTAACTATGTAAAACACAAGAAAATTTCATCAAGGTCCCACGGTATTAGAGATATGTTGGTAAGAGCAACTCGTATGATAAGGCTTCCTGTCTTCACAGTTGCTAATGAAGGCCACTCATGATGTGAGTAAGATAAGGGAATCTTGAGAGGACACTCTGGAGGAAGACAAAGGAGATTTTGGAGTCTTTCCAATATTTGGTTCTTTTATCTTATACAGGGGTTATAAGACAGAATTAGCTTGCATCAGTTTGACCAGACCTCAAACACAAGAATGCTTAAATGTCCTTCTGCACTCAAACTTGGTCTAAAGATAGACTGGAGAATAAAAATGGTGGTCTCTAATGGGAAACATCAGCGTATTATATTATCCTTCAATTTTATTTCTTTTTTTTTTCTGGTCTTTTCGAGACAGGGTCTCCCTGTAGCCCCGGCTGTTCTGGAACTCACTCTGTAGACCAGGCTGGCCTTGAACTCACAAAGATCCACTTACCTCTGCCTCCCAAGTGCTAGGATTAAAGGCGTGTGCCACCATGCCCAGCCAATTTTATTTCTTTATAGGAGGAAGGGTACTTGCTATTTTTTTTTCAGGTTTTCTGCCTCTGTAGGCACAAACTGGTTATGGGTACAAACTTCCAAGCAGTTGATATCCCTAGTCTAGCCAGAGAAGATCTCAGGTTAGACACTCATAAAGGCAAACACAACTGTCAGTTTGGTCCTCCTTGATTATAGGTGCCAACTCCCAATCACTCATGACATTATGAAGTTTAAAGGTAACAGAGGGTGACCCTTCAAAATCACATACTCTCTGATAGCACTTAATTTTCATGTGCTGTTTGTGTGCACTGAGAAGCAGGCTCTGGAAATGGGATTCAGACTTCCCACTTTGGACCCAAGCATCCTTGTGTCAATGGGTCCGACAAATCCCCTGTCCTAGGAGAGAATGATCCCCTAACTGTGATAGGAAGAAAGGAGAGCAACAAGACAGCCCAAAGCAAGATATTATGCTCTAAAAAACAGCTAACAGGTAAACTATTTCCAACAGAGAGTACTATTGTTTATCTCATCATATAATGATTTCCACAATGAAAGCAGCTAACAGGATAGTCATCCCAGGAGAAGACAGAGAGGACTCTCTTTTTAGAAAATCCTCAACCAGTAACTCCAGCATAACAGGTTCTTTCTTTTTTTAAGAAAGCTTTTCTTTTAAAACATTTAATTTTATTTTATGTGTATTAGTGTATTACCTGCATGTATATAAGTGCCCCTGTGTCATGAAATACCTGCAGAGGATAGAAGGTATTGGATCCCATGGAAACAGAGTTACAGACACTTGTTAGCCTCCATGTAAGTGCTGGGATTTGAACCCAGGTCTTTTTCAAGACCAGCAGTGCTCTTAGCCCCTGTATTAGTCAGGGCTCTCTAAAGAAACAGAAGCAACAGGACGAATATATAGCTATATACAATTTATTGATTTGCTCACGTGACAGAGTATAAGGAGTTCAACGTGCCATGCTGGAGAGGCTGAGAATCCAGGGAACTGCTCAGTCCGCAAGGCTGGATGTCTCAGTAGTCCAATCTGGTGCCGAAGGCCCAGTGGATTCCAGGAGATCTGCCGGTCTCAGTACATGCTGGGATCCGTAGGGTTGATCACAGCAGGAAGACAAACTCACCAGTGAGAGAGAGACAAGCCACAGGAAAAAAGGGACAACTCCCTCTGGCATGGCCTTTAATACTGCCTGCCAGCAGAAGGTAATGCCCACATTTGGGGTGAGCCATCGGGGTTGAGGTAGTCCAATATGAAGATCCTTTTTCTCTTATTTGTTCCTTAGTCCAGTCAAGTTGACACCCAGGATTAACCATCACAAGTCCACCCCTTGACAACTTGACACCCAATAAATAGCCTCCCCTTATGTTATGCTTAAATGTCAATTGCAAACAATGGCAAGGTCATAATTCCACCTAACATGTTATAAGTGTCTCATGTGCAATAGCAAAGCATTATATCTTAGAGTAGGTGGTAATGTCCTTGAGAAGAACTTAGTCCTTCAGTATCTAATAACCTAAATATGACAACACTTAACACATATCTCAGTTGCACATTCAAAGGGGAACACAAGTATCCACTTAATATACATACATATATACATATATATATATACATATATAAACAAGCACATTCTTAACCAAATAGGACGAAGGTTAATATCTATTATAATCCACGTTTCTGCAACTGGTCCCGTGGCTTCAGCTGATATTTATGACTACCTTCTTCTACTACCCATTCTGTATTTCCTCCGCCATCAGCAAGCACCTCTGCAGGTCTTGGCTCTTTCCCTGGAGGAGTGACCCATACCTTCATCCCTGAAGGGTCTGGGCCATTTATTGTCCTGTCTGGTTTGGGTTGTTGGAGTTTCCCATTGACCTTAATCATAGGACATGGTAGCACCAGAAGGCGCCCTACAGCATCTCCTGCCTTCCAGACATAATCTTCCTTGCCCCCATTGTGGAGAAAAAGTCCAATTTCCCCATGGTAGTCTGGATCAATCACTCCTCCTACTACTGTTATTCCTTCCTTAGCCTGTTGGCTTAAAGGCAGTAGAAGCCCGAAGTGGCCAGGGGGAAGTCTTAGCTTCCAGTTCAATAGAACGTTTGCTGTATCTCCTGGCAAAAGCACTCCCCCCATTGGAGCCAAAACGTCTAGACCAGCAGAACGCAAGGTCGTGGGTACAGGAAGCAAAAATTTTCCTACTGGGTCACTAGGGGTGATAGTGAGTGGAATCATTCCCACTTCCACCCCTTGGTTCCTGGACCCATGAATTCTGGCTATAGGAGAAACAGTACCATATAGTGGACGCTGATTCAAAGCATATACTGCTTGCTGGAGAACCTTGCCCCAGCCCTCCAGGGTATTGCTACCTAATTGGCGCTGTAACTGTGTCTTCAAGAGGCCATTCCATCGTTCTATCAAGCCAGCTGCTTCTGGGTGGTGGGGAACATGGTAAGACCAGTGGATACCATGACCATGGGCCCACAGTCGCACTTCTTTGGCTGTGAAGTGAGTTCCTTGATCAGAAGCAATGCTGTGAGGAATACCATGACGGTGGATAAGGCATTCCGTAAGTCCCTGGATGGTAGTTTTGGCAGAAGCATTACGTGCAGGAAAGGCAAATCCATAACCAGAATAAGTATCTATTCCTGTAAGAACAAAACGCTGTCCCCTCCATGATGGAAGTGGTCCAATGTAGTCAACCTGCCACCAGGTTGCTGGCTGGTCACCCCGGGGAATAGCACCATATCGGGGGCTCAATGTTGGTCTCTGCTGTTGGCAAATCTGGCACTCGGCAGCAGCTGTAGCCAGATCAGCCTTAGTGAGTGGGAGTCCATGCTGTTGAGCCCATGCATAACCTCCATCTCTGCCACCATGACCACTTTGTTCATGGGCCCATTGAGCAACAACAGGGATAGCTGGAGAAAGAGGCTGACTATCCACAGAACGAGTCATCCGATCTACTTGATTATTAAACTCATCCTCTGCTGAGATCACCTTTTGATGAGCATTTACATGAGACACAAGTATCTTCACATCCTTTGACCATTCAGAGAGCTCTATCCACATACTTCTTCCCCAAATGTCTTTCTCACCAATTTTCCAGTCATGCTCCTTCCAAGTCCCTGACCATCCAGCCAAACCATTGGCTACAGCCCATGAATCAGTATATAATCGAACCTCTGGCCATTTCTCCTTCCAGGCAAAATGCACAACCATGTGCACTGCCCGAAGTTCTGCCCACTGTGAAGACTTTCCTTCACCAGTGTCCTTTAGGGTTGTTTCAGAAATTGGCTGTAATGCTGCAGCTGTCCACCTCTGGGTGGTGCCTGCATAGCGTGCAGAACCATCAGTAAACCAGGCCCTAGTCTTCTCTTCCTCAGTCAACTGATCATAGGGCAAACCCCATGAAGCCATAGGTGCATGCTTAAGCCCAGGAGACATTGTAACAGGAGTGGGAACCATAGGCATTTGGGCAACTTCTTCATGTAGCTTGCTTGTGCCCTCAGGGCCTGCCCGGGCCCTGTCCCGTATGTACCACTTCCATTTGACAATGGACTGTTGCTGTGCACGTCCTACTTTATGGTCTGGTGGGTCAGATAACACCCAGCTCATGATGGGCAGCTCAGGTCGCATGGTGACTTGGTGGCCCATTGTCAAACGTTCAGTTTCCACTAAGGCCCAATAGCAGGCTAAGAGCTGTCTCTCAAAAGGAGAATAGTTGTTTGCAGATGAAGGTAGAGCCTTGCTCCAAAATCCCAAGGGCCTCCGCTGTGATTCCCCTATGGGAGCCTGCCACAGACTCCAGACAGCATCTCTATCTGCCACTGATACCTCAAGCACCATTGGGTCTGCTGGATCATATGGCCCTAGGGGCAGAGCAGCCTGCACCGCAGCCTGGACCTGTTGAAGAGCCTTTTCCTGTTCCAAGCCCCACTCAAAGTTTGCTGCCTTACGAGTCACCTGATATATGGGTCGTAGTAACACACCCAGATGAGGAATGTGCTGCCTCCAGAATCCAAAAAGACCCACCAGACGTTGTGCTTCTTTCTTGGTGGAGGGAGGGGCCAGGTGCAACAACTTATTCTTTACCTTAGAAGGAATGTCTCTGCATGCTCCACACCACTGAACTCCTAGAAACTTCACCGAGGTAGATGGCCCTTGAATTTTAGTTGGATTTATTTCCCATCCTCTCATGCGCATATGCTTTACCAACAAGTCTAGGCTAGCTGCTACCTCCTGTTCACTGGGTCCAATCAACATAACATCATCAATATAGTGGACCAGTGTGATATTTTGTGGAAGAGTCAGGCGATCAAGATCCCTTCTAACTAAGTTATGGCACAACGCTGGAGAGTTAACATACCCCTGAGGTAAGACAGTAAAGGTATACTGTTGGCCTTGCCAGCTGAAAGCAAATTGCTTCTGGTGGTCCTTATGAACCGGTATTGAGAAAAAAGCATTGGCCAGATCAATAGCTGCATACCAGGTACCAGGAGACATATTAATCTGCTCGAGTAAGGACACCACATCTGGTACAGCGGCTGCAATTGGTGTCACTACTTGGTTGAGTTTTCGATAGTCAACTGTCATTCTCCATGATCCATCTGTCTTTTGCACAGGCCAAATTGGAGAGTTAAATGGAGATGTGGTAGGAATCACCACCCCTGCATCTTTCAAATCCTTGATAGTGGCATTAATCTCCGCAATCCCTCCAGGGATACGATACTGTTTTTGGTTCACTATTTTCCCTGGTAGAGGCAACACCAATGGTTTCCATTTGGCCTTTCCAACCATAATAGCCCTCACTCCACAGATCAGGGAACCAATGTGGGGATTCTGCCAATTTCTAATTATATCTATCCCAATTATACATTCTGGGACTGGGGAAATAACTACGGGATGCGTTCTGGGACCCACTGGGCCCACCGTGAGTCGGACTTCAGCCAAAACTCCATTTATCACCTGACCTCCATAGGCCCCTACTTTAACCGGAGGGCCACAATGCTTTTTAGGGTCTCCTGGGATCAGTGTCAACTCAGAACCAGTATCCAATAGGCCTCGAAAAGTCTGATTATTTCCTTTTCCCCAGTGTACAGTTACCCTAGTAAAAGGCCTCAGGTCCCTCTGGGGAAGGACAGGAGGAAGGCAAACAGCATAACTCTTTGGTATTGTGACAAGGTCCTTCCTCACTGGAACCCGGCCACCCCTTCATTCAAGGGGTTCTGGGTCTGTGAACTGTCTCAAGTCTGGAAACCGGTCAACTGGGCGGGATTCGCTACTCCTAAAATCAAATGTTGACTTCCTGTCATTCGTTCTAGAGCTTTTCTGCTTATACAGATCAAATAAAAACTTAGTAGGCTTCTTATGTATTTGGTTCCTGGGAACACCATGATTAATTAGCCAGTTCCAAAGATCATTTCGGGTCATGCCATTATAGGTATTGTTTTGCCTTTGCCACCCATTATGATAATTACGGTAACTACGCTCATCTGGCCTTCTGCGATTCAGTGCTGCCACCTGACGCCTACCCTGAGGTCCTGTTAGACCTATTACGTGTACATTTAATTTATGCAAGCGAGCCACAACTTCTCTAACTGTAAGATCTGGCATAAGAAATAGAGCAAAAACAAAGCTCTTCAAATGTTCTGGTGTCTCTCTCAGTACTTTCCATCTTATAAATTCAGTGAATGGCATGTCCTCTGGGTCCTCATATTGTGGAGAATGTGGTTTTACACTTCGAATCCACTCGAGCATGCCCATCTGCCTGACCCTCACAATCCCTTCATCAATACTAAGCCAAGGAATATCAGGCATCTCTAACTCGCTGTTAGTAGGCCATGTTTTAATAAATACATCAGCCAACCATTCAAATAAACTTTTAACACCTTTTTTAACTGCTCGAGCTTCCATGTTAAACCTAGAATCTCTACTCAGTGGGCTCATATCGATAAACTCAGTATGATCCAATTTTATATTCCTTCCACCATTATCCCACACCCTTAAAATCCATTCCCACACATATTCCTTAGGCTTCTGCCGGAATGAATCAGCAAACTCATTAATTTCTTTAGTAGTATATCGCACCTCCTCGTGGACCACACTTTCTATCTCACCTTGAGGGGCTTGCTTAGACTTCAATCTGGTTATAGGTCTAGAGGCAACAATTGTTGGGCCCTGAGGGACATCAGCTCCCACTGGGAGGGGGGGATTAATTTCCTCAGGCAAGGGTGGGGAGGAGGGATCTGCAGGGTGTGGATTCTCTGCTGAGGGTGGGGAGGTTAATTCCTCAGATAAAGAAAATCCCTCAGAATCCGAGGGTTCAAAATCCTCATCATCATAGTTCTCCCACACATCTCCATCCCAAGTTTCAGGGTTCCACCCTTTCCCCACCAGTGCTCTCACTTTAACTGCTGACACTTTTCGTGGCTGGGAATTAAATTTGCGTTGTAAATCAGCCAACCGTATAATAAGGGCTCCAGCTTGATTTTCTGCTGCTTTAGCTCTTTGGCTGCTGGAGAGAAGATTCTCTTCCAGAGCACACTTGGAAACCTTTAAACTGTTGTTTCGAATCCGGAGCTGATCATTTTTATCACCGAGCTCCATATTTTCGTCTAACAGTTTATCCAGACATGCTAGGAGCAACAAGGCAACATCATTATTTTCCTTATTTTTCCGCAATTTCTCGAACGTTTTATATATAGAGTCGCTAAATTCCTTGCTTCTCACAAGAGGTGAGTTAGGTGAGTCAAATGGATCTATCTTCATAATTACATCAAATAGTCTGCACTAAGGATTATCATTCCTCTTCATGCCACCAGGAGAGCCTTCAGTAACTCTAGGCTTCATTGGGTTGGAGAGCTGGCCCCAGAAACTACCAAGCCCACTAAAGAAATTCATCCTTTCAATTCTGTTTCTCTAGAACCACTCCTGGTATCAAAATCTGTATTAGTCAGTGTTCTCTAAAGAAACAGAAGCAACAGGACGAATATATAGCTATATACAATTTATTGATTTGCTCTTGTGACAGAGTTCAAGGAGTCCAACAGTAGCTGCACCGCACTGGAGAGGCTGAGAATCCAGGGAACTGCTCAGTCCACAAGGCTGGATGTCTCAGTAGTCCCAATCTGGTGCTGAAGGCCTGATGGTTTCCAGGAGATCTGCCAGTCTCAGTACACGCTGGGATCCGTAGGGTTGATCACAGCAGCAAGACAAACTCACCAGTGAGAGAGAGGCAAGCCACAGGAAAAAAGGGACCAGATCCTTCTGGCATGGCCTTTAATACTGCCTGCTAGCAGAAGGTAACGCCCACATTTGGGGTGGGCCATCCGGGTTGAGGTGGTCCAATCTGAAGATTCTTTTTCTCTTATTTGTTCATTAGTGCAGTCACATTGACACCCAGGAGTAACCATCACAGCCCCTGAGTCATCTCTCTGGCCACCATCATCAGAGTTTTTTTATGTCACTTCTTTCTGTGCAATCTTATTTTATTATTATAAATTTTATTGATTTGAGAATTTTATACAGTATAGTTTGATCATATTCAGACCTGCCTTCCCCAGGGCCCAGGAACAATTCCTGTTTTATCCAATCTAATTGGGCCCCAAATTAGCTGAAGTCTCCTATAAATAAGGCCTTCTCTCCTCACCACACACTTCCCAAACTTTGCTGGCTCTCCCTCTGGTGGGGTATCTTTTCCTTCCCTAATCATTGCAGTGTTAGAATTTGTGCTATTCACAAGTGAGAACAAGACCACAGATGGCCCCATCTTCCCATAAGAGAACACAGCGTCTTAGCCTTTTCTTTCTGCTGGCTTGGGTCTGATCTCCTATGCAAGCCCCTGCTTGAATGAGGCCAGAAAAAGGACAAAAAGACCCTCTTAAAAGGGAGGTAAGAGAAGCACACCATCCCAACCCACCTCAGGAAAAGGTAGTAGGAAGTATATTCTTTATAGTCTCTTTTCCTCGTTCTTGAGTGGGCCCTTCAGACAGAGTCTGGGAGGGCTGAGCAAGTGAGGAAGGACCTCTTGTTCCTAGCCCTAAGAGGTTATACCAGAGGAGTATCCATTAGCCCAGTCAATGTGGCATGGCTGTAATGTGCATGCTCTGGGAAGCAATGGGATAAGTCACCATGGGAGTGGTAGTGTGGCTCATTGTGATTCCCGCCAAGGGCTGTGCCATTGACACAGCCACAGGAGCCACTAGAGCCACAAACACAGCCACCAGGGCCATGACCTTGGCCTGATTTCGGGATTGGACATTTTGTTTCAGAAGTACCTCATTGGTGGTCGCAGGTTGCTGACCTGTTTCTTTAGCTCTTCCACACATTTCCAGAGCATGACGTTCTCCTTCTCTAGCAGTCTGCATTCTGCCCTGCTGGGCAAAGCCAAGATATATTCATAGGACTCAAAATGGGGGCCATCAGGAGGGCAGGATCCACCTCACTGGCACTTCAGGCATGGTTCATGATCCTCAAAGCCCCTTTGAGGGAGTCAGGGTAAGTAGGGACTTCTTCCTTGCTATTGGGTGGGTCAGTGGGTGAAAGGCCCAGCCTACCTGCCACTTTCTGCCTTAGCTGAGAGGGAAGTTCTTCTGTCTTCTTATATCCATCACCCTCGTCCTTTGAGTCCTGGATTAAAGAGCAGTTTGGGTGGCTACGATCCTTGTTTTGGAAGTCATAGCAGAACATAAATTCATTTTTTGCTCATCCCCAAGTTGGATACTTGGCTCCTGTCTGGATGGCAGTATCAACACTTGCCTCAGTTGCACACATTAGGAATCTATTTCCATATGATCTTGCATCACCTCTCTGGCTCCTACAGTCTTTTGGCCCCCTCTTCCACAATGGTTCCAGAGTCCTGGGTGAATGAAACTTAATATAGGAGACCTGACCATGACCCCACACTCTATAGACTCCTAATATCCACGGTTTGGTCATTTATAACCCTTTTAGTTTCTGGCCATCTGTTGCATGTGGGAGCTTCTTTAATGAGAGTTAAGAAATTCATTACTGTCCTCTTGGCCTCATGTTCTATATTTCATGAGCCTTAGGTGTAGAGGTTGCATTATAGATGTGCTGCACGGGCTTGGGTAATTCACAGATGATATCTTTGTATGACAAGTGACAAGTTATGGTACTCTGTAATAGTTTTCATCTGTTGCAAAAGAAGCTTTTCTGATAAATGGTGTCTGAGATACTTGTCTGTAAATACAAAGATGTATCATTTTGCACTTAGCAAGAAGTTACATTAGTCTTTAGTTCTTTTTTCTCTCTCTCTTTTTTTTTTTTTTTGGCTATACAGAACCTTTTTAGTTTAATCAGGTCCCACTTGTTGATTGTTGACCTTACTTCCTGAGCAATTAATGTCTGATGCAGAAAGTCCTTTCTTACTACTTAGATCTTATAGGTTACTGCTGATGTTTTTTTTTTTTAAACAGTTTCAGAGTTTCAGGTTTCACATGAGGCCTTTGTTTCATTTGGAGTTGACTTTTGTGCAGGGGGAAAAATAAAGGTCTAGTTTCCTTCTTTTATAGGTGGAGACGCAGTTTTGCCAGCACCATTTGCTGAAGACAGCACCACAGTTTTAATAAGGCTTCATTAGTCATGTTCTGCTGGGTATTGTAAACATCAATTTGACTGATGTTTTGCTATAGATCTGCTCTTACACTCATTCAAAACCAAAAATACTGATAGAGTAGGATCATTTGCTAGACTGCAAAAACACACAAAAAGATTTTTGTCTGTCTTGTGCTTTCTATAAGGTTTTCCTAGGAACACATACTCTGTAAATAAGCCTAATAAACTCATTGATTTCTGGTAGTGAACTTTGATGGAATCTTCTGTTAGTTTGTCACTGAGGCCTTATGAGGATATAGAGACATATTGATTAGTTCCGTGCCCCCCCAGCAAGAACATTCTCAGAACAAAATGTAAATTTATTTGTTAATGTTGCTGTGTCTCATGGTATCCAAAAAAGACCAGTGAGTAAAAAATATTTAAGGGATATAAAAATGGAAATAGTCTTAGTAAAGTAGGATTTGTGACTGAAGATTGAGATGGGAAAGTACCAAGGTAGGAGTAAATCATTTAGGGTCTGTAAAAATGACACAAAGAGATGATCTATGTTATCTTAAAATTTCTAAGATCCCGAAGATCCAAATCTGAACACATACAATTTCAGCCATCTTATATTTGACAAGGGGGCCAAGAAGACACAATGGAGAAAAGACAGCATCTTCAGCAAGTGGTGTTGGCAAAACTGGATCACCACTTGTAGAAGAATGAAATTAAACCCCTACCTCTCGCTCTGTACAAAAGTTAACTCCAGATGGATCAAAGACCTCAACGTGAAACCCCAAACTCTGAAGGTGATAGAAGGAAAAGTTGGCAGCAGACTACAAGACATAGGCATAGGAAAAGACTTCCTAAATCAGACAGCAGCTGCGCAAGAATTAAGGTCAACAATTGACAAATGGGACCTCATTAAACTCAAAAGCTTCTGTACATCAAAAGAAACAATCAAGGAAGTGAAGAAAAAGCCCACAGAGTGGGAGGAAACCTTCACCGCAGAAACATCTGACAAAGCATTGATTTCCAGAATATATAAACTACTCAAAAAACAAAGAAAAAAGAAAACAAATGACCCACTCAATAGATGGAGCAAAGAGCTGAACAGAGACTTCACAATTGAGGAATTAGAGATGTCTGAGAAACACCTTAAGAAGTGTTCAACATCACTAATCATTAAGGAAATGCAAATCAAAACCACTTTAAGATATCATCCTACTCCAGTAAGACTGGCTAGGATCAAGAAAACAAATGATACCAAGTACTGGAGAGGTTGTGGGGAAAGGGGAACACTCATCCACTGCTGGTGGGAATGTAAACTGATACAGCCATTATGGAAAGTAGTGTGGAGAACCCTTGGAAGACTTGGAATGAACTTGCCACCTGACCCAGCCATACCACTCCTAGACATGTACCCTCAGGACTCACCCCACCACAGAGGTACATGCACAGCTGTGTTTATTTCAGCTCTCTTCACAATAACAAGGAGCTGGAACCAACCCAAATGCCCCTCAACTGATGAGTGGATAGAGAAAATGTGGTACATCTACACAATGGAGTTCTATGCAGCAGTAAAGAAAGACGACATCATGAGCTTTGCAGGAAAATGGCTGGATCTAGAGGACATCATTCTGAGTGAAGTAACACAGTCCCAGAAAAACAAACGACAAATGGTATCCCTCATCTGTGGATGCTAGTGCCAATTACCTAGTTGTAAGTATTTCTTGTGCACAGCCCTTTGAGCTTTTGTCCAAAGCAGTTGGGAGTGATGCATATTGGAAACAACAACAACACCAGAAAGGACTGCATCAAAGAACTGACTGAAACAGTGAACTTCTGCTCAAAACAGTCAACTTCCACATGGAGAATATTGAAAAAGACTGAGGTAGAGATGAAAAGCATCTTTGGCAGAATGCATGAGCTCTGGTGGGGTGGGGGAATGGGGGGGCACAGGTCTAGATTTGATAAAAAAATAAATTAATTAAAAAAATTTCTAAGATCCAAGTTCAATCAAATCTCTACTTAAATCACTGATGTTAATGATCTGTTCTTTGTAAGAGTTATATAAGGATTGGCTTAAAGAACAAAAATGTGTCTAATCAGGATTTAGCTTAACACATTGAGTTTTTGCCCAAGCTTTATCTAAATGAATAATTTATCTAAATTATTTGGTAGTTAATAGTACCAGACTGGTATAACTGGGTGCTCAATAACCACACTTGAAGGCCTATCTTAATGTGGACAGGGGACTTGAAGGGACAGTATTTTGTCTCTTGGCTTCCAAGGTCCCTGGGAATGTGGGCCATCTCTGGAATGTAATGAAACTGTGGTGAGTCACCTGTTCTTTTGTTCAGGGAGGATTAAAACATCCCACTGGTTGAATCTAACCGGTGTCAAATCTGCCAAAGGGGGATTAACATTGAGGAAAAAGATTTCTTCAGTGCCTCCAATCAAAGCCACAGTCCAGAAAGGGAATTTACTTATTCTCATATATTTGCAACAAAAGAAGGCTAATGGAGACAGAGGGTCTGCAAGCCCAAGTGGCCCTTGAGGAATATATCCTCAACTGATCTTGACAGTGGAAAAGAATGTGGTGAACTTTGGCTACCTCCATGGTCTTAAACACTAAACAGAAATTTATACCCAAAGATTAAAATTATTGGCATGTTTAACAATTCAAGGGCTCATACTCCCCAAACATTCTATTTAAATCCATATGAGATGTTATTTAGACAACTGTTTATCGCTAATGATTTTTTGCTTCATAAGGCGAATTCTACCCAGATATGACTTTGAACTTTGCCTCAATCAAACACAGCATTGTCTATGTGCAGCCAAGAGAGACAGACCCACTATTGTCTCAACACAAAAGTTGAATGGGGCAAAATTTCTTCCCTCATCCTCTCTAGAAGCCAAGTGTGAGGGATGACACCCTGTGATCTAGCCACTCCAACAAATATCAAAGTGCCTGAAAGCATATCTTGGGCTCCTCACTCTCAAGTTCATCCTTGGAGGCCCAAACCAAAAATAAAAGCAAAAAAGAAGATGTAAATGGACAGATACTCTTGTGAGCACATCAAGAGATCCCAATGGACTATGATTTGCACATTTAAAATAATCTTACGTGTGCTTGATCTTTTCTTTCAAACAAGAGAGTACTTGTTCAGGATTTTTCGGGAGCCCAAAGTTAAAAGACTTTTAAGAGAGACTGTGAACTTTTAAGTGTTTGGATGTTTTAAGGACTGTGGGGCTTTTAAGGCTGTACCATCTTATATTGTGATATTAATGTTAACATTGTATCTTGGGAACAAGAAATGGAAAGGTTGTGGTTTAGTAGTGATGTGTCTTGTGTATCAAGTTGACAAAGGGTCAATTGTGCTGGATAGTTTTAGTGTCAACTTGACACACCTGGGTTGAGGGAGCCTCAGTTGGGGAATTGGCTCCATTGGACTGACCTGTGGCCATGTCTGTGGGGCATCTTCTTGATTGTTGAGTGATGTGGGAGGGCCCAGCCCACTGTAGGAGGTGCCATCCCTGGGTACTGTACTGTATAAGAAAGCAGGTTGAGCAGGATCCAGGGGAGCAAGCCAGTAAGCAGCATTCCTCCATGGCCTGTGCTTCAGCTCCTGCTTCCAGGTTCCTGCACTGAGTTCCTACCTTGGGGTCTGTCAGTGATGAACTGTGATCCAGGAGATGTAAGATGAATAAACCCTTTCTTCCTCAAGTTGGTATTGGTCAGAGCGTTTTATCATAACAATGTTAAAGCAAACTAGAAAAGGGGGTGCCAGTGGGGAATGGGGTATAAAGATGATTAAGATGTTCTGAATGAAATACACACAAATTCAATAAAATTTTATAAAAAATAAACATTGAAAAAAAAAGTGTCAGCGTCTCTGTCACAGCAGTGGAAAGCCTCAAAGACAGCTCATTCCAGCCCCTAGATACTGAAAGGCATCTCTAAGTAAGGAATCTACTGTGTAGCATGTAATCCACACTTCTGGTTGTGGCATTATAAGGCAAAGACACCAAACTAAGCATGGGAAACATAATAGCAAAAATGTTCTGCTCCCATAAGCAGACACTGTTCTAATTTGATCTCTCTTGCTGTGATAAACACTATGAACAAAAAATATTGAGGAAGGAAAATATTTATTTTAGCTTGAACTTTCAGGTAAATGTCCATCACTGAGGGAAGCCAGGGCAGGAACTCAAGGCAGAAACATGGAGCAGAAATCACAGAGGAGGGGGCTGGAGAGATGGCTCAGTGGTTAAGAGCGCCGACTGCTCTTGCAGAGGACCTGGGTTTGATCCCCAGAACCCACATGGTGGCTGAGAACCATCTTTAACTCCAGTTCCAGGGGAATCCGACGCCCTTTTCCGACCTCCGCGGCATTGCAAGACACGGGTGCACCAACCTACATGCAGACAGTACACTCATACACATAAAAAAAAAAGAAATCCCAGAGGAATACTGCTTCCTGTCTTGCTCTCTGTGGGTTATATGCAGCTAGCTTTCTCACTCAGCCCAGGATCACCTGCCTAGTGCTGGCATTGCCCATAACATGCTGGGCCTTCCCACAGCAAACAGCACTCAAGACAATTTCCCACAGATATTACCACAGGCCAGTCTGATCTGGGAAACACATCAATTGATTGTGCCAATTTGATCATAAAAGCTAAGCAGGACAGACAATAACTTGAATAGATAGAGAAGCAAAAGCAAGACAGCACAGAGACAGGTTCTGCACCAGTGGTCAGATAAGTGAGTATAGAGACAGTATCTACATGCATGTATAGTAGTGACCATATAGAGTTAGTCTGCATCTGTGCTCAGGAAAATGACCTACACAATCTGCACCTAGGGTATCTATCTATCATCTATCTATCTATCTATCTATCTATCTATCTATCTATCTATCATCTATCTAAATTTTGAAGGTATCCTCATCCCTCTCCCTCTTATCTCCCACTTGGCTTTACTTACTCTTTATTGCCTGAATACTAATTAATAGTCTTGTTCAGCCTATTTTCTTTCCATTTCTTTCTTTAGTAAACTGATATCCTAATCTCCACTGCACTGTGTTTGCACCTGCCTTTCCTAATTGTTGTTGGAGTTGAAGAGGTACTGTTTTCAAATGGTGATTATGTTACTTTCATAGAGGTCCATCTATGCATTGTGGTTGCTTCTGTAGTTAGTATTCTGCTCCACAACTTGTACTACATATTGTTCCTGATACCCCAACCCCCACTGGCTGAGGTTTTAATTCCTAAGGTACACCTTCAATCCAGTGTGGAGGAATGGCATCTCAACTCTGGTGTCCGATGTGCAAAATACCCTACAGATACACAGAAACATGAAAAAAATCAGGGGAAAACATGACTTCTCAGAATAACAGATTCCAATGAGAGTGAATTAGATAAAATTCTAGACAAAGAATTAAGAAGAATGATTTTAAGATTATTCAGCAAAATCAAAGAGGACATAAATTAGCCCCTGAACTAATGAAAGTGAGTATAAATAAACAGGTAAATGAAATAAAACTCAATATGGGATATAAAACAAAAATTCTAGTTCAATAAAGATACAAAATATTTCCCCAAAACCTCAAATTAAAATTTTATGAATGAAAATCTCAGTAAGTCGATAAATCATTACTTTGGAAAGCCTGGCAAATAGAATGGATGAAGTGGAACACAGACTAGACTTGAAGACAAAGTAAATGAAATTCAATATTCAGGTTACAGCAAAGATAAAATAATAAGAAAGTACAAACAGAACAAGTAAGGTCATGGGCTGCTACTAAATGACCAAATTTATAAATCATGAGCACAGAAGGAGAAGTACAAGCAAAGAAAGGCATAGAAAGTATGTCAAATACAGCCATAGGAGAGAATGTCCAAAAAACTGAAGAAGAGATAGTTGTCTGGGTTTAGGAGTCAAAACTCCAAACATGGTAAGAAGAGAACCTTCCCATATCATATTATAGTTAAAACACACAGTATACATAACAGAGAAGAAATACTGAAAACTGCAAAAAAGAAGCATCAAGTCCCATTAGAGTAAGAGCAGAGTTTTTAAAGGAAACTGTAAAAGACAGAATGACATCAAATGACATATTTCAAGCTGTGAAAGACAACATTTGCCCCAGAGTATACACCCTGCTAAGCTATCCTACGCAATTGCCAAAGAAAAGAAAAATTTCCATGATAAACACAAGCTAAATGAATTCATGACTACTAAAATAGCACTCCAAAAGGTATGTGAAAAAAACCATACACATTGAAAAGATAGACAAACATGTATATGAAGTCATAGGAAAGAATAAGTTATTGTAGAATACTGGATGAAGATGTCTCTTACAGCTTCTCCCTTTCAGCTTTAATTGTATTGGCTTGAGTATTTCTTTCTTTTGAAAGTTTGGCTAAGGGTGTGTCAATCATCTTTATTAAAGAACCAACTTCATCTTTCATTGTATTGTTCATTTTGTTACCATTTTGTTAATTTATTAGTTGATCTTTATTTCTTCTCCAATCTTAAAAAAAAACATATTTACACTGTTTTGAGAATCTCCTACAATGCATTTTGATCATATTCAACCCCCTGCCCTCCTCTCCACTCCACCTTACTAGCCCCCACCTAACTTCATATCCTGTATTATTTACCCCTTTTAAAGGCTGTTGAATCTAATCTGTATTTCCTAGATGTTCTTGGGTGTCAGTCTATCCTTTGGAGTCTGATGAACCTACCAAATGTTATACCAGTGAGGTATCTATCATTTCCAATAGAGCTTTCTTTCCATCCTCTGATTTTGAATCTGACTCCTTATTGTAAGACCTTCAATTACATCATAAAGTTATTTCTTAAGTGCTCACTGATTTCTAATGTAGGCTTTTATAGCTATACATTTTCCTTTTATAACCACTTTCACTATATTTCACAGGTTCTGGTATATTTGTTATGTTTTCATTTTTATTCAATTATAGGAATTAAAAAATTAATTTTCCCTATTGATAGAAAAGGACATGAAAGTGGAAGAGAGACTGCTGGGGGACCTGAGAGAGGGAGTAGATATTTGGGGGTGAATATGATCAAGATTCTCATTTGGCAGATATAAAGTGGAGAGAGATCTTGGGCCAAGAATTCCAAAGAAGGGGCATAGGGTTCACAAACATGTGGAGTTTTCATCAAATGATCCCTTGTCAGGACCAAAGATGTAGCTCAGTGGTATACCCTTGTTGAGTAAGGGCAAGGCTCTGTGTGACATCTCCGATATATGAGGGAGGTATGCCATAGGACACAGGACAATGACACCTTTCAGGTCAAGCCATCCAAAATCCCTATATTATAGATGTGTAAGGCATACATCATAAGGTAGCAAATATTCAGTGGAGTTCTGAGCCCTAAAGAGCCTAAAAGTGTCTCTCGATAGGCTCTGATCTAAGAGGAATGGTCGAGCAGCAGGTGTTGCTTGTTGCTAGACAGAAGTTAGAATGTTCAGCTGAGTAGAGTTAGAAATTTTTCCTCCATTATGGCAAAAAATATTGAAGAAAAGTATTCCTGGGAGACTTACCCTGAGGTTTTCCATTCCTCCTTACAGTCCTCTTTGTTTTTAATGTCTTTAAACCTGGTAAGTACTCTCATCTGTGTCTCTCCATGACCCACTTTGAATTCCTCATCCTTTGCTTATACCATCTAACCAGAAATCATTCTTCTTTTTTAAAAAACTTACTATATTTTTAGTTTTGTGTATGTATGTGTATAGGGGGCAAGTATGTGCACGTGAGTGCAGGTGACCACAGAGTCTAGAAGACAGTGTTGGATCTCTTGGATCTGGATTTACAGGAGGTTGTGAACCACTTCATATGGGTGCTAGGAACTGAACTCAGGTCCTCTGAAAAACTAGTATGCACTCTTAACCACTGAACCATCTCTCTAGCCTTCATTATTCTTAAATAAAAATTATTAGCATGTATATATTTGACTAAGTAAAAACCACAGTTCTCCATTAAATGGAGATAATAGTTTATTCTGGGGTCAAATATGAGTGACAGGGCTCTGAAATATAGATTTATGTTCTCTCAAATTCCATTTTTTCAACATAATGGTTTTATGAATTATCTATAATAACAGAACAAAGAAAGTAATAAATCATCATGCTTTAAAAATACATTGGTGGAAACACCAGGTGAGGGGGTTACAGCAAAGTGGGAATATTTCTGTTATAGTCCTAGATGCTATCTGATGACCCTTTTGTAGAGAATCAAGGTCATGAGGCCATGCTTATGCTTAGATATCGTGGTACTGATAGAGATTTTTGGCATGGGCCAAGGTGGCTAATGTTAGACATCTGGATGGTTATGAATAAGAATAAAATAGCAGATACCAGAATTTCTGGGAGTCTGAAAGTAAACAAAAACGCCATCAGTTTCAGCAAGGAGCCACCTTTGTGTGTTCCCTTGGTTCCAAGGACTTTTTATAGGAAATCATATATAGGTGGATCCTTGCCCAGTGGTGTGTATGCCATCGCTCAGAAAAAAATAAATGATTTGCCAGCAACTGTGTTGTAAATCTTCTTTAGTCTTCTGGCTCCTTGTGACCTCAGTTCCCTTCCCGAGAACTTCACACCAAACCTTCTTAGATTATTTTCCCTCTGGTGTTGGGGATAGGATTTATACCCTTGTGTTTGCTAAGCACACACTCTGCTATGGTGCTATTGTTATGGGAAAGTCTTACATACTCTCTGGCCTCAATTCCAGCAGAAGTAGAATCAGTTCTTGTACTCCAGAAAGAGAAGAATTCAGATGGGACACAATAGTAGAACAAGCAGTCAAGAGATTAGTTAGAGCAAGCAAGGAATCAAGAACACACTCTTTTTTTTAAATTTTTGAGACAGGGTCTCCTTGTAGCTGGACTGGAACTCACTCTGTAGACCAGCCTGGCCTTGAGCTCACAGAGATCCACCTGCCTCTGCCTCCCCAGTGCTAGGTCCAAAGGTGTGCACCACCACATCCTGCAAGAATACCCTGTCTCAAAAATACCAAAAAAAAAA
>VZQC01014997.1:820593-849591 GCA_009823505.1 Rhizomys pruinosus | reverse complement strand
AAAAAAAAAAAAAAACCTCTGGAAAGGCTCAGAAAAAGATACAAGACATGTATGGCAGAGTGCATGAACTCAGGTGGGGTGGGGGCATGGAAATGACTCTAAATTGGATTGAGAAATGATGTATGATGTATGAAAAAGTTTAGTAAGAGTAAAAAATATATTTAAAAAATATCCTTACCTTCACCTTTATCATGAAGTATCTTCCTTAGGTTTTCTTCTATAAATTTCAGAGGTTTGAGTCTTAGGTTAGAGTCTTTGATTTATTTAGACTTGGGTTTTGTAGAATGAAAGAGAAAGATCTACTTTCACTCTTCTATATAGTTATCTAGTTTTTTCAGCATCATTGGTAGAAGAGGCTGTCTTACCCCCAATTTGTTAATTCCATTTGATCTATGATGTTATTTAATTCAGACACTTCTGTATTATTTTTTGTCATGATGATGTGTCAGTTAGTACTAATGGGTATTAAATTAATACACAATTATGTGCTGGGTTTAATTTATGACTTCTCATGTAGTAAAGTATTCTGACAAAAGTAACTTAAAGAAACCAGAGTTTATTTTGGCTCACAGACTTAAGGCACAGTCCCGCATAGCAGGGAAATAAAGGCAGCAAGATTTTCAAACAACTGGCAGAGTTTTGTCTGAAGTTAGGAAATAATAGTGAGGAAGTAGATTGAACACAAGCATTCTTCCCCTTTATTATGCAGTACAGGATGCAAACCTAGGGAAGGATGCCACTCTCTTTTAAGGTGGATCCTCCCAGCTAAATTAACCTAATCAAATAATCTCTCACAAGCATGACTAGAGGCTAATTTAATCTAAATAATCCCTCATAGATGTATCCAGACACTTGTCTTCTTAGTAATTCTAAGTGCCATCAGCTTGATAATAAGTATTAACCACCACATTAATTAGCCAAATAAGATGTAAGAATATGCATGAGTTTACGTACCCCGAGGGGGTGAGGAAATCCCTGATGTTTGTTTGATTTGATCTTGAGTAAACTACTACCACCTACTGTTTTGTACATCTTGTTTGGAACCTCAAGCTGGTTCATCTGGAGTCAACAACCACTGCTATCTTGTTATCTTGACCACAGGTCTACCACCACCATGGTGCTTACATTTTGCTGCAGAGCCCTATACTATCACAGCTAGAGAGACTACAGCCACTTCTCCTGTTCGTTATGTCCCATTTTTTGGGGGGGGGCATTATTCTGTCCTTTATATTTTCACTGGAGAAGAAAATGAACAAATTAACAAATGATTAAATAACATCTAGGGATATGGCTAAATAGCTTTTCTGTTCATCTGAGGTCAATTTACTGTGAGAGGCTGACACCCATAATATTTTTCTCATGGTTGGTGCATCAAATTTGGTTGTTGGAGTTAGCAGATATAGTCAGTATGGGCACATTGGGAAGAGGATAACATAAAGAAATCCATTGACCTTCAAGTCCATTTTGGGGGTCTGAACATGAATTTATATTTGTAAAGAGGACAAGAGATATGCATAGCTAAGCAGTCCTGATCAAGGTGTGGCCCTGTCCAATCACTGATCCATCTTTTCCTAAGCCTGGTCTCTCCTCACAAGGTGATCCAACAAGTTGTCTGAACTACATGAAATATCTTCTTGGGAGACAAGCTCCATCTCTTAGTAGCATCAGATTTTAGGTCTCCCCCTTTTCCAGCAAGAAATTCCATGATAAATTCCAATTCATGGGGGATCATTATTTCAGCAATCTGATAGCCAAAGGGAAGAGGCAGAGGTATGTCTCAAGAATATTTCTTCCTGCAAGGATGGTTACATGGGTTACATGAGTCCAAACAACCCTTTTCCTCAACAGAAGTGGTTATCTGAAGTATTTATCACAGTAATGGAAAATTGAATAATACAAAGTACATTGATAAAATCTTCCGTAGGAAATCAGATTCAAATCTGAGATTTCTGCTGCTATTATATACAAACCAATAGGTCTCCTGCTATGGAAATTTGATTTAACCAAGCAGAAGCATCTCATTCTCATATTCTCCACTGCATCTTGAGGGTGTCATCCAGATCAAGGCTCAACCTGTGATCTTACCATATGTGCCAGTGCTCCCTAGTCCCTTCCCTGTTGCATCATCATTATCTTAATATTAAAAATATTAGAGGAGGAGGAGCCTTCAAACACTTCCTTAAGGAAAACATGACATCTTTTAGCCTAAAAAAAAAAAGAAAAGAAAATCCTCCAATTCAGGCGATATGTGTATATGTATGTNTATATATATATATATATATGTATATATACACCTAAATATATACATGTATGTATATGTGTATATATATGTATATATGTATATACATATATGCAATACAAGTTGGAGAGAACAACAACAAAAGAACTGGAAAAAAAAACAACTGAAACAGTGAAGTTCTCCACAAAACAATAAAAGCAATAAACCTCTGCTTTGAAAAAAAAAAACTCTGGAAAGACTCAGAAAAAGATGTAAGACATGTATGGCAGAGTGCATGAACTCAGGTGGGGTGGGGGGCATGGAAAGGGAAATGACTCTAAATTGGATTGAGAAATGATGTATGATGTATGAAAAAGTCTAATAACAATAAAAATATATTTTTAAAAAAACCAAATGAGTTCTCTATGAACAGAGGTATCCATGGACCTGAATTCACCATGGAGTTATTTTTCCATGAAAGGTATTCTTCATAGGCTGAGCTCTCCATGGGTTGAATTTCCATGGCCTGATTTCTCTTTGAGCTGAGTTCTCCATGGACTGAGTTCCCCATGGACTAATATCTCCATGTACTGATGTATCCATGGTCTGAATTCTCCACGGAATGGCTTCTTCATTGACTTTTTTCTCCATGATCTTAGTTTTCCATAGCCTGAGCACTCCAAGGCCTGAAGTCTCCATGGATTGAGATATCCATGGCCTGACTTTTCCGTGTGTGGGAAAATTCAGTTAAGTTGGGTATGAATGGGCTAGTATTCCAACCAGTGCCCCTAGTGCATAAGTGGGAGTCATGGGACCTCTATGGCCACACCCATGGGGAGGATGTGGTGGCACAATGGTCTGGGATTTGGCCCTGGGAAATGAAGTCACCCTGCCTATAAAACCTGACCATTTTCAGACAAATTCTCTGCATTTGGATACTTAAAAATAAATAAAAATATTAAAGGGAGAATGCCAGCATTCCTTGTCCATCATTCCAGCTTTCAGGTCTGCCACATTGTGAACTTGCCTGCAAATGCTATGTTTGTGGCTCCCACCATACCTGTGGGTCTCTTTGGACCTGTGAGTTCCCCCAAACCTGAAGTTTCCTAAGCCCAGCATTGTATTTCCAAACCTCTGTGATCCCGGGCTTCCTTGGGTGGCACAAATTCAGGCACCTCCAGACCTGTGAGTTTCTTGGCTCCAGTGTTTTTTTCTACCATTCCAGTCCATGGGACCTAGCTCATATCATGTGGCTTTTATACTGGCCAAGCTTGGTCAGTTATTTTCATAACCTCCCCTGCCTGGTGCAGTCTTCCCCGTACTCTCAGGCATATCTAGCATTGTGCAGCCTGCACATCATGCCTGGAAGTACAAGTCAAGAGTTACATTTGCACATTTTCTTTCTTTTCTTTCTTTCTTTCTTTCTTTCTTTCTTTCTTTCTTTCTTTCTTTCTTTCTTTCTTTCTTTCTTTCTTTCTTTCTTTCTTTCTTTCTTCTTTCTTTCTTTCTTTCTTTCTTTCTTTCTTTCTTTCTTTCTTTCTTTCTTTCTTTCTTTCTTTCTTTCTTTCTTTCTTTCTTTCTTTCTTTCTTAGACAGGGTCTCCCTTTAGTTCCAGCTGGCCTGGAGCTTTCTCTGTAGACCACGTTGACCTTGAACTTACAGAGATCCACCTGCCTCTGCCTCCCGAGTGCTGGGATTAAAGGTGTGAACCACCACACCTGGCCTAAGACAGTTCTTAGCCGCCATGTGGGTGTTGGGAATTGAACCCAGGTCTTTTGCAAGAGCAGTCAGTGCTCTTAACCACTGAGCCATCTCTCCATCCCCTGCACATTCTCTTGGTTACTATGGAGTTGGGATCACCCTTTTTCCTCCAATAAAAAATTGACAATGACCTATCTGTCAGCCTGATCACTAGAAGCCCCTCAGCACACTCTGTTGCACCAGGACCCACCATGTGGAGTCTGTTCTGTAACCTTAGGTGCAGAAGTTTTATCTATCCTTATGTGATCTGAGACTACTTCTAAAACCCCATTTACACATCAACATAGTTGTCCCCAAGACTGAATGGCAAGCACTACTTAGCTAATCCACAAACTGAAAAGTTGGGGAAACAGAAAACTTGTATATAAACAACCATTCAACAAAGATAAAATTATCTATCCATACAAAGATACCACCAAAAAATACCTCCAGAATCTAGGTCCTATCATAAAATACAAACAATACGTCTCCTCCAGAAATTAGCACTCTCATTGCAATGTTTCTGAGAATGGCAAACTACCTGATAATAAAGACAATGATTTCAAAATAGCAGCTATAAATATGATCAAGGAACTTGTAAGGTTGTAGTCCACCTAAGTCAGGGACCTCAGGAGGCCAACTGAGGAAGAAGTTCCATGAAACAATTTTTCTGGACTACATTCCTGCAACCCAAGAACTATTGCTGCAACATCCTGCAATCATGCCTCACTGGAGACCAGAACCAGTCCTCAGTCTCTCTCGCGATGCTCCTACTGATACCAGTCACAGGTCCCAGTTTCCCTCAAGATGCTTCTACTGATACCAGCCACAGACCCACCTATACCCATTTCCCATCTCCTTGCCCCTACTTCCTTGAAAACTCACTTCCTTGTGTGCCTGGGTATAAAACTGCCATTTGGTGTACATTCTAATGCTTGTCATCCTAATCCCGACACAGGCAGGCCAGCCGCCATGCCTGAAATAAACCCAACTTCCTTCTCATTGGAGTCCTGACTCTTTCGTCTTCCGTGCCAAGTCTCCCCTCAAAATGAACCTAACAGAACTCAAAGAGGATATGGATAAATGACTGAATGAAGAATATAAAAACACAATAGTTGAATGCAATAACTAAAACAAAGGCAAGAAATTAGAATTTGATACAGGTACAATCTCTGAAAAAACATCCAAACTGAAATGAAAAACGTGAAATGAAAAAAGCTCAGGAGTTCAGACAAAAAGCTGAGAAGAAAGCTTCACCAACAGAGTAGATCAAGTGGAAGAAAGAATATTAGATCTCAAACACAAGGTCAAAGAAATGGATCACTCGGTCAACTCAGTCAAAGTAAATGTTAAATTTAAAATAACTGAAGAGGGCAGGAGAGGTGACTCAGCAGTTAAAGGCACTAGCTGTTCCTGCAGAGGACCTGGGTTCGATTCCCAGCACTTACATGGAGACTGACAACAATCTGTAACTCAAGTTCCAAGGGACCTTAACACCCTCTTCTGTCTCCTGTGGGCATTGACATGGGTGCACTTACATATATACAGGCAAAACATTCATGTATATAAAATAAAAATATTAAATTAACCCAGGAATAGAATACACAAGATCTCTGGGGATACTAAAAAAAGTATCCAAACTTATGAATCATAGGTAGAGAAGAAGAAACTCCGGTCAAAGAAAATGTTTTAAACAAAATCATAGAAAATTTCCCAAATGTAAGGAAATACATGTCAAGGTACAAGAGGGATAGTGAGCACCAAATAGATAGTGCCAGAAAAGAAATTCCCCACATTATATATCAGTCAGGAAACTAAATGTACAGGACAAAGAAAAATACTGAAATTTGCAAGAAAGAAAGAGCAAGCCAACTATAAACATAGACCCATCAAAATAACAATTGACTTTTCATTGGAGACTATGAGACTTAGAAGGGCTTGGCCAATGTCCTACAAGTCATGAAACAACAACAACGACAACAAACAACCAGAGCGGCCACCCCAGCTACTATATCTAGCAAAACTATCAGTTGTAATTGAAATAGAAAGAAAACATTTCCATGATCAAAACAGATGTATGGAATTTATATCCACTAATGCAGTTCTACAGAGGAAAGAAGAAGGAATATTTCAGTCTGAAGAGAAGTTTAAACACACACACACACAAGAGGGCACAACAAACAGATAAATAATTCCAGAAGAGAAGTTTAAACACAAACACAAGAGGGCACAACAAATAAATAATTCCAGAATAGTTAACCAAAGATGGCCTAAGAAAATAATACCACAATAATAAAATAATAGAAATAAATTAACATTGGTCAGTAATAACTCCCAATATTAATATGTCCAAAGGACTCTATATCATATTACAGAGATACCTGCTCAACCATGTTCATTACTGCTTTATTCACAATAGCTAGGAAATGGAAACAACATAAATATCCACCAAGTGATGAATGGATAATGAAAGTATAATAAATTTACACAATGGAATATTATTCAGCTGTTAAAGAAAAAATTACGAAATTTGTAGCTAAATTGATAGAACTGGTAGCAATTATCCTAATGATGGTAAGCCAGATCCAGAAAGAAAAATGCTGCTTTTTCTCTCTCACAAATGGATGCTAGCTTTCTTTGAATCTTTGATCGGCATGTTTCCTTAGGAAAATCCATAAACATCAGGAACCTAATAAGGGACCACGAGGGTCTATGGGAAGGGAGATATAATACAGAGATATAAAAGCAGAAAGGGGAATAACGGAATAAGAAGGGTTAAATGGGGATGAATAATGGGAGGGAACTGTGGGGGGGGAGTAGGGGAGGAATAACTGATGCTAAATGCCTTTTGAGAGTCATATGGAAGCCTACTAATGTAGAAACTTCTTAAAATTTATACATATACAATATAAAAGGAGTTTACATGGTGTTACAAGCTTCAGTGGCCATTCCAGACACCACAGTCTAGCAAATAAAAAGCTCAATGATAGAAATCGACTCCCTCTTTTGGAGTGGTTGACAAAGAAAGTCTTATAATCTCTCAAACAATACAGACTATTGCCATTGTCCATGTGTTGTGGTTTGAATGAGAATATCCCCCATAGGCTCCAAGTATTTGGACATTTTATCTGCAGTTGGTGGTGCTGTTTTGGGAGATCTTAGAAGGTGTGGCAATGCTGGAGGAAGCATGTCACTGAGGGCGGGCTTAAAAAGTTCAAAAAGGCTTGCCATTCTCAAGTCCCCCTCTGCTTCTTTTGCCTGCTTGAAGATATGAACCTCTGCTTTCTGTTCCTGCTTCAGCACTTCCTGCCACCATGCCTCCCTGCCATGACGGACTCTAATTCCCCTGGAACTGTAAGCGCAAATAAACTCTCCCTTTTATAAGTTCTCTTGGTCATCATTGTTCTTTTTTTTTTAATTTTTATTTTATTTATTTATGTGTATGAATGTACTGTTTGCGTGTAGGTCTGTGCACCAGTGTCGTGCAATGCCGCGGAGGTCAGAGAGGGTCTCGGATTCCCCTGGAATTGGAGTTACAGACAGTTCTTAGCTGCCATGTGGGTGCTGGGGATTGAACCCGGGTCCTCTGCAAGAGCAGTTGGCGCTCTTAACTGCTAGGCCATCTCTCCAGCCCAGGTCATCATTGTTCTATCACAGCAACAGAAAAGTGACTAATACAGCATGGTTACCTGCCAGAACTTGAAGGTAAGATGCTATTGCTGAAGAAACTACATACATGAGTTATAGAACAAACAAGGAGAAATCAAACTGTGCTGATCTGAAAGTTTCATGTCTACTGGCCATTTTTAATAATGCTAGAAGGTGCTACTGGAAGAGAAACATAATTAACAATATTATCTATTTGTATATCCTGTGAGCTATAATAAATACCGGCCTGGCAAGATAAGCCCACTGGTATAATAGTGGCATTAATATTAAGGGAATAACCAGGAACTTTCTGATTGGACTTAAGGCTGGCTTCACAAGATGGAGCTCATAACTTCCACTGTTATTAGGGCCCAGAACCTGTGGCCAGATAGGTCACAGGCCATAGGAAAGACCTCACCTTTATTATTCTGCTAAATGGACATAGTATTAAACTTACTTCTAATGAATTGTTGTTATACCCATAGATTTGCACATCTTTGAACTGTCACTACAGACAGGTTTCTTCTTGTAGCAGACAGCTATTAGCACACAAAGACACAAATGGTGAACATATAGAGAATAAGAGACTGTGTAGTATTCAGCCCCAAATGGCACATCTATCATACCCTCTCTTCCCAAGATTCAGGAAGATTGCTGAAGAAGGGATGGAAATATTGTAAGAACCAGAAGTGGTAGAAGAATTAAAAGTAACAAATGTTGTCTGGTCCCAGGGGGGTTGTTGCACACAGGAACCCACAGCGCTTGTGACAGCATGCACAAGATTCTGGCAAGCCCAACCCAGACAAAAATCCAGCATGGATGGAAGAGTTGGGTAAGAATCCCTAGCCTTAGCTGAGTATCTACTGGTTATTGAGAGCTGCTAGGGGAGGTAGAGTCAGTCTTCTTTAAGTGTGTGGTAACTTGTCAGTTGACCAGACAACTGGGGGTGAAACCGCACTGAAGAGGATTTGGAGAGTGCAAATTAGACTTTGATAAGCCTTTAAATAAAGAAAAAATAACAGAGCACATGAAGTTTTTGTGGAGAGTAGTAGACGAGGTGGAAATGGGAGAGAGAGTCTGCATATGATCAAAATATAGTGCATGAAATTCTCAAGTTATGAATAAAAATATAAAATGTTAAAGGCAAGAATGAAAGATCCTTATTCCAGGATTCCTCCCTCTGGTCATTTGTAAACAGCTGAGTATTTGCAAAGTACTCCTGCCATTCGTAGAGGTAGTGAATTAATTTAGCTATGTCAGAGAAAATGCCAGTGAGAAGATTAAGAGAAAACTGCCTCCAGAGCGCATAAACATTAGGAAAGGTGAAGCTTTGGAATTTATTTATTTTTTCCTTCTGGGATTTTTCTGGGCCTCTATGAATATCGTATTTCTTTTTTTAAAACATATTTTATAGCTTTGGAATTTATAATGCATATAGGCTACCCAGAGAATTCTGATCATCGTCTATCAGATTTGAATATGACACATTTCCTGCAGAAGGTTTTATCAAAGCAAGTTGCATTATTCAATTTTTCCATTAAATAATAAATTTCTGTACAGGAAAAGCTTTATTTTGGTTGACAGTAAGTTGACCCATATGGAAAGGGAAAGATTGACGAGAATGACTACAGAGTTTTCTTGTGTCTGTCTTCATCCAACATTAGCTGTTTTGTACATCTATGTGGTGAAGCAGAAAAATGAATATTTGGACTTTGTTTTGGACCCTTGCAAAAGTCTGAACCTTAATATTTTTCCTCCCCAATTATTGCACCTTGTGTCACCCTTACAAAAGTAATTAAACCCAATAGGTTATAAAGAAATGCTTCTCTTTTTCTATTTTTTTAGACAGGGTCTCCCTGTAGCCACAGCTGACCTAGAACTCACAATGTAGATCAGACATGCCTCAATCCACAGAGATCCACTTGCTTCTGGCTCTTGAGTGCTGGGACTAAGGGAATACCACTTCGCCTGGCTGAGAAATGATTCTTGTGCATGGTTACCTGATACTAACTAAATGCTTATGACTTTGGCTTGTGATTGTGGGTTTTTAAAAAATTTGTTTCAGACCCAGGCAAATTTCAGGGATTTCTGCTCGAAATCCCTTAACACTGAGTTCTGAAAACAAAGAGTAGGGAATTATAATCACCTTACCAGGAGGGGATAATGTGAAGAGACACCCTTCTGCTTTTTTTGTTTGACAATCAGTTAATTGAAACAATGACCACGAAGAAATTGGAATATCCCTTGGAATTTCAGGTTAGGAGAAGTAAAGCCTGAAGCATGGTGCTAGTCAGGGGAAGATATTTCTCACAGTGCTGACAACTCGCTACATGACCTTGCAGGAAAGAATGGAGCTGAGATGATGGGCCAATGATGGGCAGGACCATGCCTTGACTAGGGACTATCTTGCTATGCATTTTCTTGTCCTTTATCTAAACTTAAACCTCATGTTATGATCCTAAAATGGATGTGGAGATATCAGTGAAACTTATATTTGTTCCTCTTCTCAAAACCCCCCTTTTCCACTTTTTCACTATTACATGTTTCTTTAACTGGCCTAACTAGCCTAACTAGCCTATTGAAGACAGGTGGCCAAGCCTACCTTAGGGATGCCAGGGCCCAGGCTTTGGCAGTAACTACTCTAGTAACACTCATTCTTTGTGTTTATGGCAAGGATAACACCATTCTTTGTGTTTATGGAGGGAGCACCTGAAAGAGGAATGTGTTATTATCGTTTTCAAGAGCATACACCTGGTGATCAGAAGATGTCCTATTAAGGCCAATTTCTTACTGAATACACTCCCCTTAAGTAGCACTGAAGAATTGGAACTAAGGCCTTAACACATGCGCCTTTGAAGGATATTCCAGACACAATTTTGCAAATGCTTGTTTCTAGAAATATAGGAGGAGTCAGCTAGAATTGTTACCTTTCTAGTTTGAGGCATCTACTTATAAATTGTATGATTAATCCATTAAATAGTTTTAAACACTTTTTGTGTATCAGGCTATATGCTGAGTGCTGGAGATGAAGTAGTGAAGAAGATAAAAAAGTTTTCTCTCTCACAGATCTCATGGTTTAATAAGATATTACTGATATATGCATACACTTATTGCAATCTGAAAGTTTGTACTTTCCCTGAAATCATATATTTAAATGCTAACCAGCAAAGTGATAGATGGGATCTCTGGGGAGGTGATTCACTCACTCTCATTAGTGGGATTAATACCTTCATAAAATAGTCATTTACTCATTATCTTATTGCTTTCACCACATGAGGTTGAAGCGAGAGGATTCTTTGAACCTGAGGAGGACCCACACCAGGAATATACTCTTCTTCTGTCTTGTTTTTAAATTTCCCAGTCTCCTGAAATGTGAAAAATAAATTTTTATTATTTGTAAGAAACCCAGTTTAATATATTTTTGTAGTAGTCAAAATAGACTAAGCACTATAATATAAAATTAGAGGGTTTTAAAATAAAAAAGATAAATCAGTATTTCAGAATATTACAATATTTTAAAAAGTACATTTAAAAATTGATGAAATACACTAGAACTTTCTCAAAGAGTTGTTATGGGGATTAAATAAATTAATGTATGCAAATCCTAGTGAGCAGAGCCTGGAGCATAAATATTCAATGAATATTAACTACTATTACTTCATTCTCTAGGGTTATTTTGGGGAGTTAATACAATAAGGTTGATCAGTCATATGGTGTAACTTTAGTATCAAGTATAAGGGCTATTCATGTGGAAGGCATTAGGTATGTGTAGGTGTGAATTCATTATTCTGTCCATGGAAGCATTCTGGCTTACGTCAAATAATTTAGGCAGAAATAAGGAAAAAAGTTGCTGAGGATTTTCTTGCCATGAGTTTATTTCACTCTGAGAAAAAGTAATTTATCTTTTGCTACCTTCCTTTATTTCTTGCTGTGGATTAGTTCCTGGAGTTGAAACATCACTGGGAAAAGGAAGAGGCCCTGGGATTTAACACTTGGAACCTGAAGGAGACTGAAAATTCCATAAGACAGACATCTCTTATCAGTTTTGAAACACTCCTCTTCCTCCAAGAAATAGTAACTAAAGGCTAAAGACATACCAGGTTTAGTTTTCTACAGTTCTGGAACTTGAGCCTAGGGCCTTGGGCATGCTAGGCCAGCAATCTACCATGTTCTAACACTCAAACATCAAGTAAGAACACTTAATTTAAAAATGTCAATATTTGTTCATTGTGTGTGTGTGTGTGTGTGTGTGTGTGTGTGTTCATGTATGAATATGTGCACATGCATGGAGAGGACAGCTGGGAGGAATTAATTCTCTTCTTCTACCATGTGGGTTCTAGGCATAAAACTCAGTTCATCAGGTTTGTATAGCAAGTGCCTTTATTCCACTGAGCCAACATTCCAGCCCTTTTGTTGTTCTTAATTTTTTTTTTTGAAGCAGGGTCTCCCTGTAGCCCTGGCTGGCCTAGAACTCTCTGCCTGCCTCTGCCTCCGAGGTGCTGGCCATAAAGGCCTGGTCCTCTTTAAATTTTTTTTCTTTTTAAAGGAAATTTTTTCAATGTATATTTTTATTGAATTTTTGTGCACTTCATACAAAACATCTTAATGATCTTCATATCTCCTCATTTGCACTGCCCATACCCTGCCACTGTATTTCATGCTTTTTGTCATATATATTAAAGCCTATCAAGTCCAGTTTGTTTACACATATGTCCCTCAGTGCAAGTTCATACATTGGAGTCTAGTCAGCCTATCTGAAGTCTTCCCCTTAAAGAAGATCCACTCTCCTTCATTCAACAGTAATCAGATGCTAATTGTTCTACTATGGTTGTGAGCTGCTACCTATTTCCCCAGTTTTATGCTAGTTTTTTTTTTTTTTTTGTGTGTGTGTGTGTGTGCATGTGTCTAATGGAATTTGCATGGGTATTGGGCATGGTGACACCATTGCTGTAAGTTCATAGGAGCAACTTCCCAGAGGTCTGGAAGACACTGTTTCCTTATGACCATGTGCTAACCCTGGCTCTTATAATCTATCTGCCCCCTTTTCCAGAATAGTCCCTGAGCTGTGGGTGGGTGAGGTTTAATATAAGAGTCCTCCTATCCAGGGACAGTCTCTTATCTCTACACTTTGGCTACTTGTGACCTTTGTGTGCATCATACTCTGTTGCATGAGGAAGCTTCACTGGTGAATGCAATAATAGTCTCTCTACCTCCTGTTCTGCTATGTTCCATGAGCCTTGGGTGCAGAGGTTCCATTGTAGATATGTCACTTAGGGCTGGAAATATCACTGATACTTATTCTCTGTATGTGCACTTCATACAAAACATCTTAATGATCTTCATATCTCCTCATTTGCACTGCCCATACCCTGCCACTGTATTTCATGCTTTTTGTCATATATATTAAAGCCTATCGAGTCCAGTTTGTGTACACATATGTCTCTCAGTGCAAGTTCATACATTGGAGTCTAGTCAGCCTATCTGAAGTCTCCCCCTTAAAGAAGATCCACTCTCCTTCATTCAACAGTAATTAGATGCTAATTGGAACTCTGTTATAGTTTCCATCTGTTACAAAAAAGAAGCTTCTTTGATGGATGGTGAATGGCACACATTTCTGTAAATCTAAGGATCTTTATTTAGCATATAGTAAGAAATCACATTTGTCTAGCGATATGACAGATATAGGGTTTTCTTTAGGATCTATGATATACACACATAGCCATGTGAATTTGACTATTTTTACAGTGCCACACAAGAGTTCCCTCCCACTGAGAATGTTCTAAGTCCATTTATATAGATGTTGATTATTTCCAAGATAAAAGTGCCACTACTACACCAATATATTTTTTTGTGCTAGTCATTGTTGTGGTTATGAGTTTTTTTCAATTTTCAAAGCCAATTTTTTTATTGAAGCTCTGTGTATTTCATACAAAATTACAAATAAAATCTAGACCTGTGCCTCCCTCTCTGCCCCCCCACCCCACCAGAGCTCATGCATTCTATCAAACATGTTTTTCATCTGTTTCTCAGTCTCTCTCAAAATTCTCAGTGCAGAAGTTTACTGTCTCAAGCAGAAGTTCACCATTTCAGTCAGTTCTTTGATGCAGTCTTTCTGTTGTTGTTGTTGTTGTTGTTGTTATTCCTTCCAATATGCATCATTCCAAAAAATGCATATATGCATACCACATATCATAGATTTTAGCATCTTCAGCTTATGACTTTTTCTTTATTAGGCTGAAAGATGTCATGTTTGAAGTCTTATCCTTGGAAAGTCCAACAACCATCAGTTCTGCCCTTGCATTCCACACTGGGGTTTTTCCTTCCCCTGGTCACCAAATGAGGTCCAGTAAGCACTATGTCCTGTCTTAATCTACCTGTACTGCTCTCCATGATACAGCCTGGGTAGTCCAACAATGGCAGTCTATTCTCTGAAGAGGCTGAAACCCCAGCAGTAGTTCAGCCCACAAGTTGGATGTCTCAGCACTCCCCATCTGGCATTGAAGGTTTGGAGGATTCTTGGAGAGACATGAGTCTTGAGTCCATGTTAGAAGGTTGAAAGCTGTGTCTCACATCTTTGAAGGATGGCAAAAGCAGTGGCAGCCACAGGGTAGATGCACTTCCCAGTAAGACAGGCAAAACAACTGTGCTCTTTTTTTTTTTTTTTTTTACTTTTTGTTTTTTTACTAAAATCTCAAGTTTTATAACTGAAGTACAATTTCTCAGGACTTACTATTTATATACTTCTGGTTATACTTTCCTTTTGGATGTTTAGGGCCACACACTTAGCTCAGATTAACCAAGGTTTTTCTTTTCTCAAGGTCAGTTGAGGATTTGGTCTGCAAGGGTCACTCAGGATTGGGGGGGGAGAGCCCCTAGCTCCTTTTGGCTTGCTTATTTATTTATTTATTTATTTATTTATTTATTTATTATGTGTATGAATGTACTGTCTGCATGTATATTGGTGCACCCATGTCATGCAATACCGCAGAGGTCAGAAGAGGGTGTCAGATTCCCCTGGAACTGGAGTTAATGACGGTTCTTAGCTGCCATGTGGGTGCTGGGAATCAAACCCGGGTCCTCTGCAAGAGCAGTCGGCTCTCTTAACCACTTAGCCATCTTTCTAGCCCACTCTTTTTGGATTTTCAATTACCAGTTCCATCCACTCGAGGACAAAGTCAGGTCTTGCTAGACCAGGCTTCCCTTTTTGAAGCATAAGAAGACTTTCCTGTTTATAGACTGGACACTGGCTGAAGTCCCATTAGTGGATCTCCAAGACCTCCCTGCACAGGAAGACTGGTGACTCACATTTGCAGGACATTTCAAGAGATGTCCCCATGCATAGTCCCTGTGCTGTGTAGCTTTGGTGTCAACTTGATACACCTGGGTTGAGGGAGCCTCAATTGGGGAATTGGCTCCATTGGATTGGCCTGTGGGCACATCTGTGGAGTATTGTCTTGATGGTCGAGCAGTGTGGGAGGGCCCAGCCCACAATGAGTGCTGCCACCCTGGGCAGGTTGTTGTGTACCGTATAAGAAGGTGTGCTGGGCATGAGCCAGGGGAGGAAGCCGGTAATCAGCATTCCTCCATGGCTTGTGTTTCAGCTCCTGCCTCCAGGTTCCTGCCCTGAGTTCCTGCCTTGGGTTCCCTAAGTGATGAACTGTGACCCAGGAGATGTAAGCTGAATAAACCCTTTCCTCCCCAAGTTGGTGTCGGTCAGAGTGTTTTGTCACAGCAATGGAACACAAACTAGAACAGTCCCCTAGGACTTATTTGACCTCTGAGGGCAAGGAACAAAGTTATCCCTTAAGACCCTCGGCCAAATTGGTATGGACATTAAGTATGGTTGTTATGCATCCAGAAAGGCTAAGTTACACCAGTCTGATACTTTTAACTACTCTATATTTTAGAAAAGGCTTGGACAAAAGCTCAAGCAGCCTTGTATAAAAAATACTTAGAAGCACTACCATAAAATACTGTGGTTAGACATAACGTCATGACAAACTAGTTTTTTCCATATTCCTTTTACCTTATATTCCTCTAAAATATGCATACATATCCTTCATCCATATATGAAAAATTCCTAACTCTGAAAATAAGTGGTAGCTTAGTTCTAGAATCTGTTAAAGGATTCACAATATAAGAGCACAGTTGTTTTTAGATCACAAGGAATATAACATTAACATTGCTCGGTTTGCCTTACAACTAGGTAATTGGCACTAGCATCCACAGATGAGGGATACCAATCTTCGTTTGTTTTTCTGGGACTGTGTTACTTCACTTAACATGATATCTTCTAGTTCCATCTATTTACCTGCAAAGTTCATGATGTCATCTTTCTTTACCACTGCATACAACTCCATTGTGTAGATGTATCACATTTTCTCTATCCACTCATCAGTTGAGGGGCACTTGGGTTGGTTCCAGGTCTTCACTGTGCTTCAGGTGGTCCTGAGAAATCCCCAATCTAAGCTCTGTGCACTCTGGTTATTAGGCTTTTAAGCTCCTGTTGGACCACTGATTGATTTTTTTTTCCATAGCCACTTGCATAGTATTCTCTAGAACTATGAGAGCTAGTCTTCAGGGAAGAAGCTTCCAGGTCAGTTCCACCTTCACTGAACCAAGTCTTATGTCTGAAGTATGTCATATCTTCAGCAATAGTGTCTTACCTTCAAGTTCTGGGAAGTAATCAAGGGCTGTGGCAATAGCCTGGGTAATTTGCGGAGTCTCTTGAACTACCCTGACCAACATCTTGAAGGGAGATTTCTCCTGTCTGGCACTGTTTCTTGTTATACGGCCTTAAACTATACACATGCACTCATGTTCAGATGTTGTACACGTATTTTCAGTAAGTTTTTGAGCTAATACATTTCCCTCTTATTTTTCCCACCACCTAAGCTTTATTTATCTCATCTTTCTCTCTCCCTATCTAACCTCCCTCCTCCCTCCCCACGTAGGTACTTTCATTTTCTCCATTTTTCCCTTGATAATACCTATCTCCTATTATCCCCACTTTCTGGAGCTCCTTTTTCCCCTTTACTCCCATTGTTTCTAGTACGTCCTTCCATCCTTCCTTTCCAATTGAATACCTCCGTTTCCCCCTTGGTAACATCTGTTTCCTACTACACTTCCCCCCCTCCCCATTTCTGGGGGCTCCTTCCTTCCCTTAACCTCCATGATTCTATTCATTTTCCTGGATTTTTGAGGTTACATCAGGATATATACTAACATAAAAAGATTTGGTATTAAGATGCACGAATTATAGCGAACATATGCTACTTGTTTTTCTGAGTCTGTGTGGCTTTACTTAGCACAACAGTTCCTAGTTCCATCCATTTACTTGGACATTTCATGATTTTGTCTTTTCTTTACCACTGAGTAGAATTCCATTGTGTACATTGTGTAAAAAACTCCATTCATTAACTGAGGGACATTAAGGTTGTTAGAATTTCTTAGCTATTGGGAAAAGAACAGGAATAAAAATGAATGTACAAATGTCTTTACAGTAGGATGAGTCCTTTGGGTATATGCCAAGGAGTGGTATAACCAGATAATATGGTAGATTCATTTTTAGTTTTTTTTAAATCTTTTATTGAAGTTGTGTGCATTTCACACATCACTTCTCAGTTCAATCTAGACTCATTTACCCCTTCACACCCCCTCCCCTCCCAAGTTCATGCAGTCTGCCATACATGTCCTGTTTCCCCTTCTGAGTCTTTTCAAAGATTTTCAAAGCAGAAGATTATTTTGCGGGGGAGAACTCTACTAGTTCGGTCAGTTCCCTGTCCCAGTTCTTTTGTTGTTGTTGTTCCCTCCAATCCGTATTGTTTCACCATACACATTTATGTATGTCACACATGTACTAAAATCATGTCCTCTGAAAATAAACTATATGTTATTTCCAAATCATATTTTGGGATCCACATTTTTCCCTTTTAATTTTATATTGCTCTAAAATATGCAAACATACCCTCCACCCTTGTACCAAAATTATGAAGTCTGAAAATAGGTAGTAGGTTAATTCTAGAGTCCATTAAGGGATTCACATTCTAAGAGCACAGTTGCTTTTAGATAAAGAGAAATATAGCATTAATGTTACTCAGCTTGCCTTACTTGATGCTAGCATCCACAAATGAGGGATACCATTCTTGGTTTGTTTTTCTGGGACTGTGTTACTTCACTTAGCATAATATCTTCTAGCTCCATCCACTTACTTGCAAAGTTCAGGGTGTCTTCTTTCTTTACTGCTACATAGAACTCCACCATGTAGATGTACCACATTTTCTCTATCCACTTGTTGGTTGAGGGGCACTTGGGTTGGTTCCAACTCTTTGCTATTGTGAAGAGAGCTGCAATAAACATGGCTGTGCATGTATCTCTGTGGTAGGATGAGTCTTGTGGGTATATACCCAGGAGTGGTATGACTGGGTCAGGTGGTAGGCTCATTTTCAGTCTTTTAAGGTTTCTCCACACTGTTTTCCATAGTAGTTGTACAAGTTTACATTCCCACCAGCAGTGGATGAGTGTTCCCCTTTCCCCACATCCTCTCCAGCATTTAGTATCATTTGTTTTCTTGATCCTAGCCAGTCTTATTGGAGTGAGATGATATCTTAAAGTGATTTTAATTTGCATTTCCTTAATTATTAATGATGTTGAACACTTTTTAAGATGCTTCTCAGCCATCCTTACTTCCTCACTTGTGAAGTCTCTGTTCAGCTCTTTACTCCATCTCTTGAGTGTGTCATTGTTTTTATTTATTTGTTTTTGTTTTTGTAGTGTAGTAGTTATCACGTTTGCCTCACATTTTTAGTTTTTAAAGACTTCTCCACAGTGCTTTCCATACTGGTTGCACAAGTTTGTTATTCCACCAGCAGTGAATGAATGTTTCTCTTTCTCTACATCCACACCAGCATTTGGTGCCATTTGTTCTCTTGATCTCAGCCAGTCTGACTGGGGTAATATGAAATCTTAAAAGTGGTTTTGATTTGCATTTCTCTAATCACCAAGAATGTTGAACACTTTCTGTGGTGTTTTCTAGTCATTTTTTTCCCTTTGTTTGAGAACTTTCTGTTCAGGTCCTTAGCCCATCTTTTTACATGGTAATTTGTCTTCTTGTGTTTTTTTTTTATTATTTTGAGTTCTTTATATATTCTGCATATTAATACCCTGTTGGATATGTAGCTGGTGAAAATTTTCTCCCACTCTCTGGTTTAAAATTTTAGAAAACAATTATTATTATGTTGTATATATGCCTCTCTCTTTGTGTACATGCTTGCATGCTATCATGCATGTATAGAAATCACAGGAAAATTTTATGGAGTTGGTTCTCTCCTTCCTCCTTTATTTGGTTTTGAGTTCCTGGTTTGCTTAGCCAGCACCTTGATGCACTGAGCCACCTCACTGGCCCCAGAACATTTTAATGACATAGAAATTTGATTAAGAAGAAAGACTAGAGTTCAGTATGTACTGATTGCTCACTGGTCTCATAGTGTGGTTTCCTTTAAATGGAAGTACATTTTACTCAGCAGGTCTTAAACATAGTTCATGGATTTGAGTATTAAAAAGCCCCCTAATATGGGAACCTCTTCCATGTAAATCATAGCCCACAAGTTTGCTCATTTTCCCATTTACTATTCCTGAGGTTTAGTACTGTTCCTTTTTTTTAATACTTTTTTTTAGATTTTTAAAATTTTTTTAAAAATTTATTTCTGTATGTGTAAGAATGTACTGTCTGCATGCAAGTTTGTGCACCTGTGTCGTGCAATGCCGCGGAGGTCAGAAGAGGGTGTTGGATTCCCCTGGAACTGGAGTTCTCTTAGAATTGGAGTTTCAGACGGTTCTCGGCCGCCATGTGGATGCTGGGGATCGAACCCGGGTCCTCTGCAAGAGCGGTCGGCGCTCTTAACAGCTAGGCCATCTCTCCAGCCCCAGTACTGTTCTTTTTTAAACACAATGTTTTATTAATTCTTTGATACTTTATATACAGTGTTTTTTTTTTTTTTCTGTCTTTTCGAGACGGGGTCTCCCTGTAGCCCCAGCTGTCCTGGAACTCACTCTGTAGACCAGGCTGGCCTTGAACTCACAGAGATCTGCCTGCCTCTGCCTCCCAAGTGCTAGGATTAAAGGCGTGTGCCACCACGCCCGGCTATATACAGTTTTTATTTTTATCATATTCACCATCATTCCTCTTCCTAACTTCTCCTGTATTCTTTCCCCACCTTCTATCCCTTCTCAACTTTGTGTTTTCTTTTTGTTGTGTTGTTTAAATAACCCACTGTATTAGCTTTCTGTTGCTGTGATAAAACACCCTGACTAAGGAAAGTTATAGAGCAACGAGTTTATTTGGGCTTACAGTTCCAGAAGAATAAGAGTCTTTTATAGCAGGGGAGGCATTGCAGGAGGCAGCCTGGAACAGAAAATGAAATGGAGAGCTCTTTGTCAGAGAGAGAGAGAGAGGAGAAAGCGTGGACATGGGACAAGACTATTAACTCTCAAACCATGCCCCCAAGGGCATGCTTTCTTCAGCAAGATCACACTTACTATACCTCTGCAAACAGTGGCATAAAATAGGGCCAAGTCCCTGCATCTTTTGCTCAATCTTTTTAAAGTATTTTGTTGTTGTTGTTCTTGTATTATTATTATTGTTATTATTATTATTTATGGAGAGGTTTATTTTAAGGGGCAGAACTTTACTCTTTCAGTCAGTTCTTTATCCCAGTACTCTTGTTTTTGTTGTTCCCTCCAATTTTGATTGCTTCAAAATATGCATATATATGTCACACATATGTCATAATTATGAATCTGAAAATAAATTGTATGTTAATTCCAAATCATAAAAAAATGGGGCCAAGTATTCAAATATGTGAACTTAGGTGGGACGATTTTCATTCAAACCACCACACCCACTGAGTAAGTCCAATTTGTGTTGCTCATATACTCATGAGTGCGGGAGTATAGTTAGACTATTTGAAGCAATATTTTATAGAAAACTGACTCTCCTTCCCCCAGAAGCCATCAACTCCTAATAGCTCCTCAGTTAGGTGCAGGGAAACTGGCTCTACTTATTCATATTCTACAAGAAGAGTGATAGCTAACTAAGTGTCCTTATAGGGGACAGTAAAATAAATAAAAACTGTTCATGATAACAGAAATGTTAGGTTGTAATTCTCTGACAGTTACTAGTGTATTACTTTAGATACTCTATTTCAGTTATTCAATTCTATAGTTCCTCATCACCAATGAGAATTCTTCTATGCCTTGTTCTTCAACAACTAATAATGACATAAGAAATAGCAATAGATATTGTTCAACTTTGGGATTCAACAGATAATCATAGCTGGAACCTCCTCATATTAGAATGAGATAATGAATGAGGTATATGATTGCTACAGGGATTGATTATATAGTTCCTTAAATAGTGCTAGTCTTCTTCCTTTCACAACATTTTTTAGAGGGAAAATAAGTATTTTGGAATGCATTTCTTCCTATAAACTTCTGACAATCTCAGCTAAGGGCATTAAACTGGTTATTAGTATATAAGAGATTAGCATAGTTGATTAGCACACCTCATCGATGAAGTCAAGAGGCCAAATTCAATTTCTCCATGGGTCATTTACTTTTGTTCTTTTCTTCCATCTCTCATAAAAAGTGTATACATAACTCCATTTGGAAGAGTAGAGATGCAATATCAGAGATGAAATATACTTCCAACCCATGTAAGCATAAAGAGTGGTTCGGTGAGAAAACCAAAGCTAACCTCATGGTGGAGAAAGGATGACAGTATTGACTCAGAAACTTCAGTAGTTTGAAAGGTTCTTGCTCAATTCCTCCTCTTTTCATTTGGCAGATGGAAAAACTGTGATCGAAAAGGAGCTTGATTTCACAAATTGTCAATGTTAGATATGAGGATATTGACTTCTAGTTTATTACTCTTCCCATAGGCTCAGGGTGCCGCTCCAAAATGATCTTCAGTCTCTTAAATGGCAACTAGTTGTGTTTTATAATTATTTTATGAATAGGAGTCAAACCTCAGTAATTGCATAGTGAGAATACATGAGTTCCCTGACAATCATGTAGTCAAAGGCTGTGATTAGCATGGAAGAGACCCTTAGGGTCTATGGACATGGTGCTTCTCTATGTTTTTGAGAACAAGAAGCTATCTATTTCTTTCTTTCCCAGACTTGATGAAGTTGAGTGGATATGGCTTGAGCCTCGTATTCTTACCCCCTGTGGATTAGCTGTCATCTTTTGGGGAGGTCTTCCCTGATTTTCCTGAAGTATGAAATTGCTGTTGCACTATATCCTTATAAGAAGAGGGTGTTTCCTCCACAACTAATGAAGGGATTGGTTGTTGTGGGGATCCTTTTTCTTTCCTTGAACCTTTCCTTTGGGACTCTGGTAGATCCAGTGGAATTCAGAAAGACGATTATGTTTTTTTCTCATAGGTGTTTCCTAGGCTTTATATAGATTCATAAGTCATGAATATACATAGGTATTAGTGTTCTCCAGAGGAATAGAACCAATAGAATGAGGATAGATAGATAGATAGATTTGTAAGTCATGAATATACATAGGTATTGGTGTTTTCCAGAGGAATAGAANATATGTAATGAGTTTATATATATAATTAAATAAGCTTATATTGAAATAATAAGAACAGCTGAATCACACCTGGGAGGCCAAGAACCCAGTGGTTGCTTGGTGGTGTCTCAGTAGTCTCAATCTGGTGCCAAAAATCTAGAGGGTTTCTGGAGAGTTGCCGGTCCTTAGTCAACAACAGAAGCCTGGAAATACTAGTTCTATTATCAGCAAAGGAATCATTGTCATCATTAACAGGATAAGCAAACTCATCTGTGAGATGAGAAGGAAGGCCAAAAAAAGAAAAAAAAAAGAAAGGAAAAATAATCCTTCTATCCTGGCCCTTTTTATCTGGACTGCTACTGAAAGAAGTAACCCATATTTGGGATGTGTCTTCTCATATCAATAAAGGCAATTAGGACAACTCTTCATTTGAAGCTATGAAGTCAAGTGATTCTAAATTAAAATTAAAATTAAAATTAAAATCAACCATTACAATATATGGCATGAAAGTAGAAGCAAAGCAGTCTAGGAGAACAAAGGGGAACTAATAGTGGTGAAAAAGAAGGTAGAGGGGTATGGTGGGTATGTACTGAAAATACAATATATACTTGCATGAAAATGCCTTTATAAAGTACAATATCATTCACAATGAATATATACATGAAAACAGTTTTCAAATGTTCATAATAAATGTAATATATAATAAGTAAAAATAATGAAATGATAGAAAATAAAAGAAAGGAAAGAAAAATGTAACAACTTCTGGGTATTTTGGCTCACACCTATAATTCCTGTTACTGGAATGCTGATGAAAGAGTATTACAACATCAAGTTCAGTCTAGGTAATTTAATTTGAAGCCATCTGAGACCCACTTTCTAATTTTTTTTAAGGAGCCTAGGTTGTACCTCATTATAGAATGCTCATCTAACATGCACAAGGCCCTGGGTTCAATCTAGGTGGAATTCTTAGAGGCATACACAAAAAATAACTGCTAAAATATATTTATTTTCTTCTATCAAAGAAGCTACATTAAATAAAATGTGATAGTAGGAGACTTTGGTAAGGTATCTTGGTTTGGACTGGTGATGTTCAATTAGAGAAGTGTTTGCCACTGTGTCCCTATTGCTTTCTTCATAGGAATGCAGGAGGTAGAAGCAGACAAGGAGGATCAATGCTACATGATAGTACCCAAACAGATATGTCAGTATGAATAAAGCTAGGGTCATGTACTTAATTATACAAAGGAATAGGATGCTATTTAGGCAGGTGAAACCCAGTCCAAGACAAGACAGTCAGAAATACGTATATTCTCTCTTAGGCTGGTGAATCCTGAAGGGAAGCAGGGCCTGGGTCTCCTAGCAGTTGCTTTAGTTAGGGTATTTTTTTTTTAATTATAGACATGGGAAAGAAAACGATGATACTTGTTCTGAGCTTGTAACGGTCATGTGGTGGTGGGAGTTTTCAGTCTCCACAGTCATGTGAATCCATCTTTCATCTATATCATACCATGTCATTTCATATATCATTCATCCATTTCCTGTTGCTTCTGTTTGTGTGGAATATCATAGCCACTATACCATATTTTGAAATGATTAGATACTTTCCCTTTATTCTTTTCTCCCTCAATCATTTAGAACTTAGATGTTCTGTCTAATCTTTCAATGTTTACTCTATGTTAGTATGCATACATAAATATCAAAAGTCCAGTTTCAGGTTATGTTGACTCCTCAGAAAATTTTAAAGTATCAGGATATTCAGTTTCAATCATCCAATTCTAATGTCTACACTATAATTTTGAAGTATTTTAGTTTATCTTATTTTTGCCATCTTTGATTTATTAGACTTATGTCAAGATTTACTTATCAGACTTAAGTCAACGAATCTTTAAATTCAGTTAAGTATTTACCAATATCTGGTTAGAATTCTTTCTGGAATATCAGAACTTTTTTTTCTTTCTATACACTTGACTTTTATTCTTCATAAAATGTCTATTGGTGGTAAATTCTCATCTTGCTTATTAAAGATGCTATTTAATTCATCCTTGAATTTTTTTTGGCCAGCTATACTGGGACTCACTATGTAGACCAGACTGGCCTTGAACACACAGAGATCTGCCTGCCTCTGCTTCCTAAGTGCTAGGATTAAAGGTGTGTACCACCACGCCTAGATCATCCTTGATTTTTAAAAACTTTAATGGATAATTTTATATCGATGGGTGTTTTCTAATATGTCAGGGAAATTCAAGGTTTTCTGGATTCCATTATTATTATTTTTTTTGGTCTATTTGAGACAGGGTCTCCCTGTAGCCCCAACTGTTCTGGAACTCACTATGTAATCCAGGCTGTCCTTGAATTCACAGAGATCCACCTGTCTCTGCCTCCCAAGCGCTGGAATCAAAGGAGTGGGATGCCATGCCTGGCACCACTATTACTTTTGAGCAAGCAACTTTCAGCATAATTTCTATTCTCTTGTAGTCTATATTTTGAAGTTTTCAATTTAAATGAATTTTTTGAGATATAGTTTTATTATACTAATAGCTATATATTTATTTTCACTTATTCTGGTAAGATTTATTAGATTTCCTAGCTCTCAGAATTGACATTGTGCAAGCATTCTTGGAAATTCTAAGGTATCATCCACTCAAATGTTACTTGCTTCTCATTGTCTCCATACCTGCTATGCTCTATATGGAGGTTTAACTGTACCCTCTATTCTATTCCATTGATCTATGCACTGTTTTATGTCAATATTGTGCTTTCATTTTTACTAAGGGTCTATAATATAACTTGAAATAAGGTATAGTAATATAACTTGAAATAAGGTATAATGATATGTCCAGCAATGTTCTTTTTGATCAGAATTGCATTGGTTGTCTCAGATCTTTGTGTTCCTAGGACAATTTTAAGATTTCTCTCCTACTTATGTGAAGAAAGGCACTGGTATTTTTGTGATGATTGCACTGAATTGCTTTTGGAAGCTTAGGCATTTTTACAATATCAATTCTGGTGATCTATGATTTCTTCCCATTTTCAGCCATGGTTTGGCAGTAACTCTCAAGGCAGAAGCCAGTTTGAGCACTTCTTTATACCTAGAGTAACTGTTTAATTTCTATTTGTGACCTTTGTTGTTCTTAAATTTTCCAGCTTCATTATGTGCTTATAACCTCAAAAATATATATTGAACTGATCACAGAGGAACTCACAGTAGTGAGGGATTATAGGATCTAGAGAAAGAATACAAGAGTCCAGATGAAAACTGGCAATTAGGCCAGTCACCCTTTATATCCTCTATCTCCACCTGGCTCTTTCCCTCCACATATTTTCTTTTTTGTGTAAATGTTTTATTGAACTTTTGTGTATTTCAAATAGAACATCTCACTAAATATTAATTATCATTATACCCCTTCCCCACTGGAATCCTCCTATACTCCCCCCCCAAGAATTCATACATTTTATCATTTCTGTTAAGGCTTACTGTGTCAATTTAGGGTCCTCAGTGCAAGTTCATCCACTTGGGTCTAGTCAGCCTATCCCTCCACATATCTTCTAACTTTGTTTTAATACCCAATATCATTTTTCCAGGCCAACCAGGAGCTCATCTGTTCTTGCTCTAAATTGCTTTTTTATTTCTCCTTAATCTTTCTTTTACTCTTTCCTCTTAAAATGAGTACAGTCTTTTTCTGGTTTATATGCTCTCTGTACCCTAGCCTCCTTAGAGACAAGACTTCTCTGCATTTTCTTAACATCTATATCTTCAGCCTAACTTTGACTAAAATTTTCTCGTCCTCAGTAATCTTCACTCCTAAAGTTCTGCCAAATATTTATTCTCTCTTATTTTTTTGTCTTTTTGAGACAGGGTCTCCCTGTAGCCCCAGCTGACCTGGAACTTACTATGTAGACCAGGCTACCCTTGGACTCACAGAGATCTGTCTCCCAAGTGCTGGGATTAAAGGGATGTACCACCAGGCCTATAAATATACTCTCTTCCTTTTATGTCTCCCTAGCCTCATAAAACTAATCTAGTGATTAATATCTTCTTCTTCTTCTTCTTCTTCTTCTTCTTCTTCTTCTTCTTCTTCTTCTCCTTCTCCTTCTCCTTCTCCTTCTCCTCCTCCTCCTCCTCCTCCTCCTCCTCCTCCTCCTCCTTCTCCTTCTCCTTCTCCTCCTTCTCCTCTGTGGGAAAACTTAGAGTGGGTTGGATTCTAAGTCAATGGTACCTCCCTGGCCACACCCATGGGGTGGAGTGTGGTGATGAAAAGATTCAGCATTGGGCCCTGAGAATTGAGTCATGATGGATATTTAAGCGGACATGTTGGAATAAACTCTCTCTGCATTCGAACCTCCACCTGCCTACACGTGGTTTGCTTTCCTGCATGGTCTTCCCACACGGGTAGTCCTAGGATTAAATGGGCCCCACCACAAATACTGGCAGCAACCCCACACTCCTCCTCCTCCTCCTTCTCCTTCTCTTCCTCCTCTTCCTCCTCCTCTTCGTCCTCCTCTTCCTCTTCCTCTTCTATCTCCTTCCTCCCCATTTCCACTCATACAATAACTAATTGTTAGTTCACAAAGTACAAATCAATGCCCCATTTACTACTTAAAATTATTAGTGCTTAAATGGTGGTTGTTTTATAGATGACCATTACTCTATTTTCATAGTGGGTCTCCTACCTGATAGTGATTATTGTTATAGATGGTGTCTACTCACTGGGAGGACTGAGGAATGGATGAACTATGAACACCAATGAGATCAAGAAAAATGATGCTTAAGCCCAAATACGAACTAGTTCCTCCTGAATATTGCAAGAATTTCCAACTGAAAGAAGGTAACCTAAATTTAAAAAAAAATTAAAGTATCATCTAAGTCTTGATGTGCAAGTCCCAAGACAAAAGTGCAAGTGCCATGAAAAACAAAGACAAAAGTCTTTCCTCCCTAAATCTACCAATCACACTGTAAAGGCAGTCTGTGAGAGTGACTTAGACAAAATTCAAGACAAAAAACTAACAAGAATGATGATAAATATGTTCAGTGAAATGAAAGAAGATGTGAACAAACTCCTGAATGAATTCTAAAAGAATACAGATAAATGTTTGAATAAAATAAGGGAATAAATAAAGGATATGAATATGGAATTCAATAAAAGAGATAGAAATATTGAACAATTGAAATGATGATGGAAATGAAAAAAATATAAGCCAGGTTTAAGGCTCAGTGGAAACCTCACCAAATCAGATTATGGAGATGGCAGATATCAGGGGGTGAGGACAAGGTACAAATAATGGTACACTTATTCAAGGACAATAATAAGCTAACAAAATCACATGAATGGAGTATGCAAGAAAGGAAGTCTATGGCAAAGACATGTTTCATCTAAGTACAAAAAGCATACAGAATATCAAATAGAAAGGAACTTCACATCTCACATTATAATTAAAACACTAAATAAAAAGAACAAAGGAAGCTGGGCATTGTGGCGCACACCTTTAATCCTAGCACTTGGGCGGCAGAGACAGGTGGATCTTTATGAGTTCAAGGCCAGCCTGGTCTACAGAGTGAGTTCCAGGACAGCTGGGGCTACAGGGAGACCCTGTCTCGAAAAGACCAAAAAAAAAAAAAAAAGAACAAAGAAAATGTATTGAGATATGCAAGAAACACCAAGTCACATATGGCAGGTCCATCAGAATAACAGCTGAGAGCAACAGATACTCTAAGAGGCAAATAGATTGGAATGATGTATTTCATATTCCAAATACCACAGCTGCCAACCCAGACTACAATATCCAGCAAAACTTTCAGTAAAAATGGATGGAGAAAGAAAAATATTCCATGTTGAAAACAGGCTAATGGAATTTATAATCAGTAAATTAAATTTACTTTTAAAGTAAATTAAAAAAAGAGAATAATAGCAGCGATTCTTCAGAGTGAACAGATTGATAAATACATGAAAAGGTCTATAGGGAAAACATAAAAGATGTTACAAGTGTAGTTAAACACATGAATAGGAAAACACATTACAAAATCAACAGAATGAATTAATACTTATTATATGAATTAATGTGGTGGTTAATACTTATTATCAAGCTGATGGCACTTAGAATTACTAAGAAGACAAGTGTCTGTATACATCTATGAGGGATTATTTAGATTAAATTAGCCTCTAGTCATGCCTGTGAGAGATTATTTGATTATGTTAATTTAGCTGGGAGGATCCACCTTAAAAGAGAGTGGCATCCTTCCCTAGGTTTGCATCCTGTACTGCATAACAAAGAGGAAGAATGCTTGTGTTCAAGCATCTGCTTCCTCGCTATTATTTCCTAACTTCAGACAAAATGTTGCCAGTTGTTTGAAAATCCTGCTGCATTTATTTCCCTGCTATGCTGGACTGTGCCTTAAGATTGTGAGCCAAAATAAACTCTGGTTTCTTTAAGTTACTTTTGTCAGAATACTTTACTACATGAGAATTCATAAATTAACCCCAGCACAGTGATTGTGTATTACTTTAATACCCATTAGTACTAGCTGACACGTCATCATGACAAAAAATAATACAGAAGTGTCTGACTTAAATAACATCATAGATCAAATAGAATTAACAAAATGGGGGTAAGACAGCCTCTTCTACCAATGATGCTGAGAAAACTAGATAACTATATAGAAAAGTGAAAGTAGATCTTTCTCTTTCATTCTACAAAACCCAAGTCTAAATAGATCAAAGACTCTAACCTAAGACTCAAACCTCTGAAATTCATAGAAGAAAACCTAAGGAACATACTTCATGATAAAGGTGAAGGTAAGGATATTTTTTTTTTTTTTG
>VZQC01014997.1:781575-819789 GCA_009823505.1 Rhizomys pruinosus | reverse complement strand
TTGGAGGATTCGTGGAGAGACATGAGTCTTCAGTTCATATTTGGAGGGTTAAAAAAGCTGTGTCTCATGTTTTTGAAGGATGGCAAAAGCAGTGGCAGCTACAGAGTAGCTGCACTTGCCAGTAAGAATTGAAGACAGGCAAAACAACAGTGCTCTCTTTTTTTTTTTCTTTTTGTCTTTTTACTAAGATCTCAAATTTTATATCTGAAGTACAATTTTTTAGGCCTTACTGATTATTTATTTCTGGTTATACTTTCCTTTTGGATGCTTAAATCCACACTGTTAGCTCAGATTAACCAAGGTTTTTGTTTTCTCAAGGTCAATTGAGGATCTGGTCCTCAGGGGTCACTTGGAGTTTTTTTTTGTGGGGGGAGGGGAGGGAGCCCCTTGCTCCTTTTGGCTTTCCATCTATCAGTTCCATTGACTTGAGGATAGTCAGGACTTGCTAGACCAAGCTTCCTTTCTTGAAACATGAGCAGACTTTCCTCTTTATAGACTGGACACTGGCTATAGTCCCATTAGTGGATCTCCAAGACCTCCATACACAAGAAGACTTGAGTCACTTTTGAAGGATGTTTCAAGAGATGCCCCCATGCATAGTCCCCTGGGACTTAGTTGACATTTGAGGGCAAGGAACAAAGTTATCCCTTAGGTCCCTCGGCCAAATTGGTATGGGCATTAAATATGGTCGTTAAGCACCCAGAAAGTCTAAGTTACTCCAACCTGATACATCACACCTATACTAAAATTATGTCATCTGAAAACAAACTGTATGTTATTTCCATAAGGATATTTTTAATAGGATGTCAGTCACTCAGGGAATAAGGTCAACAATGACAAGTTGGGCCGGGCGTGGTGGTGCATGCCTTTAATCCCAGCACTCGGGAGGCAGAGATAGGTGGATCTCTGTGGGTTCAAGGCTGGCCTGGTCTACAGAGCGAGCTCCAGGACACCTGGTACTAGAAGGGAGACCCTGTCTCAAAAATACCAAAATAAGTGTAAAACCAAAAAGAAAACAAACAAACAAACAATGACAAGTTGGAACTTAGGAAATTAAAAATGTTCTGTACAGAAAAGAATCTGTTAATGGATTAAATATTAAGCCTTTAGAAAGGGGAAAATTGCCAGTTATACATCAGACAGAGGATTATTATGCCAAATATAAACAGAACTAAAAAAAGAAATAAACACATAGTTCTCAAAAGAGGTATTACAAATGGTAGATAAATATTTCAAAGACATGTTAAGAAATGGAGAAATGTACATCAAAACTACTTTGAGATTCCATTACATCACAGAATGATCATCATCAAGGAAACAAAAGACAGCAAATAGTGGCAAGGATGTGGAGAAATGGAAACCATTATTCACTGTGGGAGCATAAACTCAGGTAGGTACTATAGAAATCAGTGTGGAGATTTCTCAAAAAACTAAAAGTAGAACTTCTTTATGACCTAGGTAGACCACTCCTTAGTGTATGCCTAAAGGATTGTGTATTCTAGTAGAAAGATACTTGTATATTCATAGTCATTACTGATGTATACACAATAGCAAAGAACTGAAATCAATCTAGAGGTCCATAAATGGACAAATGCATAATGAAAATATAGTACACATAAACATTGACATTTTATTCAACCATAAAGAAAAATTAAATTATGAACTTTGTAGGAAAATATTACATGAAGTAACTGAGGCTGAGAAGGAAGAGTTTGCATTTACGATTGACGGTTCCAGGGAATTAGAGTCCATTGTGGTGGGAGGCATGGCGGCCGGGGCTGGAGCAGCAAGCCAAGGGTCACATCTTGCAATCAGCACAGGAAGCAGAGAGAGTGACTGGAGACCGCAAGGCTTGTTAAACTCACTAAGCCTGCCCCCAGTGACATGCTTCCTCTAGCATGGCCACAACTTCTAAGACCTCCAAGAATAGTGCCACCAATTGGAGACAAATGTCTGAATACTTAAAGCCTATGGGGGACACTCTTTCAAACCACCACACAGGACATAATGAAATCAAAATCAGACTGTGGTGCAAGTTCTCTCTCTGCTGGCTATTCCTCGTACCCGTGAAAGATGTTATGCTATGTAGGCTGCTAGTGAAGAATTGTCATCAACAGTCTTACCCAGCTGGGGACCTTGTGTTCAACTATAGTGACTATCCAGGCAATATAAGTCCCTTGGTGCAACGGTGGCAAGTCTGTTATGGGGTTAATCAACCATTTTCTAGTATAATATGATGTCTGCACTACAGGAAGGAATTCATATATGGTACTGAAAATTCAGTCAAAAGTCCATGAATGGTGAGGACTTAGTGGAGAAGCTACTACAGTTCTTTCACTAAATGGATATGCTGTATCTATCAAATTGCCTTCTGAATATCTATTTGTGTCCATATAATAATGCTGCTGTCAGCTTTGGTCAATGAAGCTTTTTTTGCAATGATCAGCAGTAACTGGAGACTCATAATTAGCCAAAATGATAAGAATGACTGTTGAATGCTTATCCATATATGACACATCTGTACCACCCTGTCTATGGCTCAAGGGATGGGACAACTCAGAAGGAGTGGAAAACAATGTAAGAGCTGTCAAAAGGAGGAAGAGTGGGCCAGAATGCTGACATCTGGGGATGACATGGTGTTTATGACACATCTGTACCACCCTGTCTATGGCTCAAGGGATGGGACAACTCAGAAGGAGAGGGAAACAATGTAAGAGCTGTCAGAAGGAGGAAGAGTGGGCCAGAATGCTGACATCTGGGAATGACATGGTGTTGTACTTTTGAACTCACAGCAGCTGTGATTAACTGCACAAAAGCCACACAAGATTGGACCCATATATACCTTGGGACGGAAGAGGAGGGGCTCATGACACCCCCCCCCAATGATTTATATACGGGTAATGGTTGGTGTTGGAGGGAAAGGCACTTTCTTCATGATTATAGTCACTGGTAAAGTTCTCCTGCTCCTGTAAATACATTCTAACCTCCACTCCTTTAAACAACCTTAATGAGGGGCTGGAGAGATAGCCTAGCGGTTAAGAGTGCCAACCGCTCTTGCAGAGGGCCCGGGTTCAATCCCCAGCACCCACATGGCGGCCGAGAGCCATCTGCAACTGCAATTCCAGGAGAACTCCAGTTCCAGGGGAATCCAACACCCTCTTCTGACCTCCGCAGCATTGCACGACATGGATGCACAGACTCGCATGCAGACAGTACATTCATACACATACAGAAATAAATAAAATTAATAAAAAAATTTTTAAACAACCTTAATGAAACTCATTGGGAAACAAAAATAGACAAAGTAGAAGAGACAAGTTGGAAATAGCAAGGAGATTAGCAGGAATGGATCAGGAACAAAAGGGGGTAATGAAAAGGTAAATGGGATGTAAAAGCATTATGGATATGTATGAAAATATCATAATGAGATCCAATATTATGCATAATTAATACATGCTAATTAAAACATAAAAATTATTTTAAAGGAATTGTGAATTAGTTTAAATTTTACTTTTTTGGTACACAATGCTTGTTTGTTCTGAGGTTTTAAAACCTCTTATTTATACTTTTTTTTTGGTTTTTTCGAGACACGGTCTCCCTGTAGTCCCAGCTGTCCTGGAACTCACTCTGTAGACCAGGCTGGCCCTGAACTCACAAAGATCTGCCTGCCTCTGCCTCCCAAGTGCTAGGATTAAAGGCATGTGCCACCACACCCGGCTAAATTTTTTAGCTATTCTCTTTTTCAAGAAGGGATCTTAGTGGAAATAAATCTTAACAAGTACGGAAAAATATGTGTGGTATAACAGGTACAGAAACTCATGTAAAGGACACTGTGTCACAGTGTATAGGACACCATTTTATGGTGAGGGATAATTAACATTAAAGACTTTTTGAAAAAGTCAAGTGGAAGCTTACTACTGTAGAAGTTTCCTAAAATACACACATATACATATATAAAAACAGTTTAAACGGAGTTGTCCTATGTTGAGTGGTTGACAATATCCTCACTCAACATCACAAGCTTACAAATGGACATGAAAATGCCAGATGGGCCTGTGGCATACTCCTTTAATCCTTGTACTAGGGGGGCAGAGGTAAGAAGATCTTTGTGAGATCAAGTTCAGCCCGGTCCACATAATGAGTTCCAAGCCAGCTGGGGCTACAGGGAGACCCTGTCTTAAGATTTTAAAAAAAGAACAAAAAAGAACAATTGAAAAAGAGATAGCTAATCCATGAGCATGGGAGGTCTTTCCATCTTCTGATGTCTTCTTCAATTTCCTTCTTCAGGGGTTTAAATTTTTGTTGTAGAGATCTTTGGTGTCTTTGGTTATGTTTGTTCCTAGGTATTTTTTGGGGGGGGGCTACTGTGAGTGAGAAAGTCTCCTTATAGTCCTTCTTCAGTTGTTTGTTGTGGTGTAAAGTAAGGCTACTGATTTTTCTAGGTTAATTTTGTATCCTGCCACTTTTCTGAAACTCTTAATCATTTCTAGTTTTCTGGTGGAGTTTTTAACATCCCTTAGGTAAACTATCATATCATGTACAAAAGGGATGGTTTGACTTCCTCTTTTCCAATTAGTACTCCTTTAATTTCCCGTTCTTGCCTTATTGCCCTAGCAAGCAGTTCAAGCACTATGTTGAAGAGGAGTGGTGATAAGGGGCAGCCTGGCTGGGTTCCTGCCCATTCTACCCAAAACAATATACAGATTCAATGCAAGGACAATTAAAATCTCCATGAGTTGTTTCATAGACTTAGAAGAAAAACATCCTTAAATTCATATGGAAAAATAAAAGACCCCAAATAGCCAAAGCAACCCTGAGCAAAAAGAGCAATACAGGAGGGATCACCATACCAGACTTCAAACTATATTACAGGGCTATAGTCATAAAAAACAGCCTGGTATTGGCACAAAAACAGACCCGTAGAACAATGGAATAAAATTAAAGATCCAAACTTGACCACATGCAATTTCAGCCACCTCATATTTGACAAAGGGGCCCAGAAGATTCAATGGAGGAAAGACAGCATCTTCAGCAAATGGTGTTGGCAAAACTGGATCACCACTTATAGAAGAGTAAAATTAACCTCTACCTTTCACCATGTGCAAAAATCATCTCTAAATGGATCGAAGACCTCAATGTGATACCTGAAACTCTGAAAGTGATGGAAGAAACCATTGGCAGTAACTTACAAGACATAGGCATAGGAAAAGACTTTCTAAATCAGATAGCAGCTGCACAGAAAATAAGGTCAACAATTGACAAGTGAGACCTCATTAAATTCAAAAGCTTCTGTACAGTGAAAGAAACAATCAATGAAGTGAAGAGAAAACCCACAGAGAGGGAGGAAACCTTTATCAGTGATACATCTAACAGAGCATTAACATTCGGAGTGTATAAACTACTTAAAAATCAAAGGAGGAAGAAAACAAATGACCCACTCAAAAGATGGAGTAAAGAGCTGAACAGAGACTTCACAAGTGAAGAAGTAAAGATGGCTGAGAAGCATCTTGAAAGGTGTTCAACATTGCTAATAATTAAGGAAATGCAAATTAAAACAACTTTAATATATCATCTCACTCCAATAAGACTGGCTAAGATCAAGAAAACAAAACACACCAAATGCTGGAGAGGTTGTGGGGAAGGGGAACCCTCATCCACTGCTGGTAGGAATGTAAACACAACCCCTATGGAAAGCAGTGTGGAGAACACTTAAAAGACTCAAAATGAGCTTACCACCTGACCCAGTCATACCACTCCTAGGTATAAACCCACAAGAGTCATCCTACCACAGAGATACATGCACAGCCATGTTTATTGCATCTCCTGTCACAATATTGAAGAGGTGGAAGCAACCCAAGTGCCTCTCAACCAACAAGTGAATGAAGAAAACGTGGTGCATCTACACAATGCAGTTCTATGCAGTGGTAAAGAAACATGATATCGTGAACTTTGCAGGTAAATGGATGGAACTAGAAGCCATTATGCTAAGTGAAGTAACACAGTCCCAGAAAAACAAACGACATATGGCATCCCTCATTTGTGGATGCAAGCACCAAATCCCTAGGTGTAAGGCAAATTGAACAACATTAATGTTATATTTCTTTTTATCTGAAGTCAGCTGTGCTGTTATAGTGTGAATCCCTTAATGGGCTCTAGAAGTAACCTACCAATTATTTTCAAACTTTGTAATTTTGGTATATGGGTGAAGGGTATGTATTCATATTTTATCATAGTATAAAATTAAAGGGGAAATATGAATTCTTTTTTTTATAATTTTTTTATTGATGCTTTGTGTATTTCATACATCATTTTCTGATTCAGTTCAGGCATATTTCCCTTTCCCTTCCCTCCACCCCACCCCACCCCATCCAAGATCATGCATTCTGCCATAACTGTCCTGCATCTTTCTCTCAATTTTTTTCATTTTTTAACAATAATTGATAATTTATGAATACAAGCATCCTTCATGTAAAACCAATTTGCAAGCAGTTGTGCCCAAACCCACACAGCCCATGGGTCCCACCATCCAGCAGGGGGGGCTTGTATGTTCAATCAAGTTGATCAAATGAGTGTCCAGTCTATATTGTTGTAGTTTCACCATTCACCCCAATCGCAGCCCTTACATTCTACTGCGCCCCCTCTTCTGAAGATTGTTCCCTAGGCTTAGAAAAGGGGCACAGGTGGATGAGAAGCAAAGCAGTCTACTTTCTCTGGAGCTGTTGTCTTGGACTCTGGTTCAATTCTGGCTGTTTCCTTTCCATGGGCTGTGCCGCAGAAGGCAGCATTGCCTGTTTGTATATCCCAAATCTAATTTGTATTAGCTCTCCCTTGGAGGAATAACCCACAAGCTGATGCCACAATTTACATCCTCTAATGGTTAGGAGATGTTCTAAGCCCCAGTAAGACCCTGTCATATTTAACAGAAAATATGCTTCCCTAAACATTATTTGGAATTAACATTACAGTTTATTCTCAGGATGTCTAAATTTTGGTTGTATGTGATTCTATATATATATATATATGCATATTTTGAAGCAATACAAATTGGAGGGAACAACAGCAACAAAAGGACTGGGACAAAGAACTGACTGAAATAGTAAACTTCTGCCCAAAACAATAAACCTTTGCATAGACAAACTTTAAAATACTGAGAAAAAGATGCAAGACATGTAAGGCAGAGTGCAGCATCTCTGGTGGGGAGGGGGGCATGGAAAGGGGAATGAGTCTAAATTGGAATGAGAAATGTTGTAAGAAATGCACAAAACTTCAATAAAATATTAAAAAAGAAAAATAGCCAGGAATGTGCTATCTCTTTTTCAATTTTTGGCTGGTGAGGTCATAGACCCCCAACTATTAAAGGCTATTGCTAATGCTCTTGGTTAACCTCCAGAACTAGACAGAAAAACCTTATTGCTGAAGACAGCACTTACTTGACTCATAGAACATGTAGAAATTAAGCTGGTACTGACCTGGAAGCTTCACTCCTACTGGCTATCTTTCATAGTGCTGGAAGGTGCTATGCATGCTACCAGAGTGAGCCCTGTGAAATAAAAGAGCAAATGGCCTGGAAAGATATTGCTACTGGTGCAATAGTGGCATGAATGTTAAGGAAGCAATAAACCATTTTATGATTGGACTTAAGGCCTGATTCACAAGTTGGAGCCTAATAACACTGTTATCAGGGCTAAGAACCTGTGACTAGACAGGTCACAGGCCATAGGGGAGAACCTAATACTAATACGTTCTGCCAAATAGACATAGTATTAAACCGAGTCATAGTGACTTCCTGTTATAATCATAGATTAATGCATCTCTCAACTCTCATCAGAGAAGCTTCTTACAGCAGATTGTGATTTACATAGAGGCTCACAGCTATTGTACAGAGAATAAGAGACTATGGAGTGCTCATCCCTAAGTTAATGTTCAGAGAATAAGAGACTATGGAGTACTCATCCCTAAATGAGACATATATATATATCACGCCTCTTCTCCCAAAGCCTCAAGGACCATTGTGGAATATGTGGCAGAAAGATTGATATCTCATGTGTATTTAAAGTCCCAACGATATGCCACACTTCTAGAAACATACCAGTTCCTCGGTTGGCATGAATATCTTTTTCTTCTTTATAACCATAGCACCCTTTAAATTATATTTTTATTGAAGTTTTGTGCATTTCATACAACATTTCTCAATCCAATTTAGACTGATTCCCCCTTCCATGCCCCCCCCACCCAAGTTCATGCATTCTGCCATACATGTCTTGCATTTTTTTCTAAGTCTTATTAAAGTTTTTCTATGCAGAGGTTTATTGTTTTGGGCAGAAGTTTACTGTTTCAGTCAGTTCTTTGACCCAGTCCTTTTGTTATTGTTGTTCCCTTCAATTTTTATTGCTTCAAAATATGCATACATATATATCACACATATACCCAAATTATGACATCTGAAAATAAACTACAAGTTTATTCCAAAGCATGCTTAGGAATTCACATTTTTCCCTTTAATTTTATATTACCCTAAAATATGCATATATACCCTCCACATATATACCACAATTACAAAGTCTGAAAATGAGTGGTAGGTTAGTTCTACAGCCCTTTAACGGATTCACATTTTAACAGTACAGTTGCTTTCAGATAAAAAGAAATATAACATTAACATTGCTCAGTTTGCCTTATAACTAGGGATTTGGTGCTAGCATCCACAAATGAGGGATGCCATATGTCGTTTGTTTTTCTGGGACTGTGTTACTTCACTTAGCAGAATGGCTTCTAGTCCCATCCATTTACCTGCAAAGTTCATGATGTCATCTTTCTTTACCACTGCATAGAACTGCATTGTGTAGATGTACTACATTTTCTTTTTCCACTCATTGGTTGAGGGACATTTGGGTTGAATTTTGTGGATATATACCTAGGAGTGGTATGACTGGGTCAGGTGGTAGGTTTAATTTGAGTTTATTTTTTGCTTTCTGAGACAGGGTCTCCCTTTAGTCCCAGTTGGCCTGGAGCTCACTATGTCCACCAGGCTGGCCTTGAACTCAGAGAGATCTGCCTGCCTCTGCCTCCCAAGTGCTGGGATTAAAGGCATGTGCCACCATGCCCAGCTAATTTGAGTTTTTAAGTATTCTCCATACAGCTTTCCATAGCGGTTGCACGAGTTTGCATCCCCACCAGCAGTGAATGAAATGATGTATTAGTTCAGCTTTGTGATTGTATCTGTGTATACTGTAAGCTGCTTGTATCTAAATCAATTCTGGACTCTAAGGACTTAACCTCATACTAAAAAAGAGTTAACATATATAGGTCATGATTTTAGTGAGGTGCATTTTACCCTTATATATCTTAAGCAAACTTCCCTTTTTAGAAACTTTGCTAGTAAATTTTGTTCTTTCACAATTTCATACACGTATACAATGTATTTTGGTCATTTCCCACCCATATCTCTATTTTTCACCTTCCCAAACCAGCCCTCTTCCTCCTTATAAATCTCTTTCTCCTATTTACTAGTTTTCATTTTCTTTAGTGCTCTACATAGTTTGAAAAGGGCCATCTGTCTGATCCTGAGTTTGGACCTAACCATCAGAGTGGGCTCACTAGTGTGTACAAAATTCAATACTATGCTTCCTCTTTTAACAGATCCTGTCAGTTGCCAACAGATCAGCAATATGAAAATAATGCATGGATTCTTTCTTGTAGAAGAAGATCAAAATCCAATTAGGGAGTTGTTGGTTATTCTCCATAAGAGTAGTGGCACCATTGTATCAGTGGGAGCATTTTGCCTGGCTGGTTGGTGTTATAATTTGTAGATTCATGGCTGGGTTAGACTGTCAATGCCTTTACCCCACAGCAGACTGCATAGCACTATTTATCATCATGACAGCCACTCAGCAGGGAGGAATCTTTTTTTCCAGTGCCAGCTTGATTTCTCTGTCTTACATCCAAAGTGTGTGGTGACTAGAGAAGTAGGATCTTATTAACTAATTCTCTTGGGTAACCAGGAGGAATGGTAAGAATCTGTTTTATTTTGGGGGCCTCTGTGCCTCTGTGCTTCTCCGTCCAATGATTCCTACAGAGATATCCTATACTTGACAGTTTTTTTTTTCTTTAAGATTGATTTATTTTTATTTTCTGTGTCGGAGTGTTTTTCCTGAATGTATTTGTGTGCATCATGTTCATGCTTAGTATCCATAAAAAGGGTGTTGGCTCCCCTGGAATTTGAGATACAGATAGTTGTAAGCTGCAATCTCTCCAGAACTAGCACTAGTGTTTTTGTTTAATGACCCACTGTTTCTAGGACCTGAATTTTCTAGTTTTGTGGGATATCTGCCTTCAAACTCTCTTTTTATGTTTTTACCATATAGTAGTTTACCATATAGTAGGTTACCAAGTGTTTTTTGATACCCCTTTCATTTTTCTGAACCTCCTCCATTCCTGTTCCTTTGTTTCCTTCATCTCTTACCCCTTTCCCTGTTTAAACCTTTCCATCCCTAATGTACCCTCTGTTCACCTTCATTTAACACATATGTTAATGTCTCTCCTGCCTTAAGGCCCCCACCATTGTTGTTCCCTTTATAGTTTCTTAGGTTGTCAAGGTATTTCAAGGCATGTTCACAAAACTAAAGAATCAGAGATACAGACCTTGTCTCAAAAAGCCCCCCTCCAAAAAAAGAATCAGAGATAGGATCCACATATAAGAAACAACATGGTGTTTGTCTTTCTAGGACAAGGTTACTTCATTATAACTTTTCTAGTTCCATCTATTTTCCTGTATATTTCATTTTCTTTAGAGCTAACTAATTTAGTGCATATGTACCACTGTTTCATTAACCATTGTCAGTTGACTGACATCTGTGTTGATTATATTTCCTAGATATTATGAATAAAACTTCAGTGAACATGGATGTCTAAGTGCCTCTACAGTAATATATAGACTTATTAGAGTATATGCCAAAGAGTGTTATGGCTGGATCATATGGTAGTTCCACTTCTAGTTCTTTGAGGAACCTTTAGAGTAATCCCCAAAGTGGCTTAATTGGTTTATACTCCCTCCAGTAGTGTACAAGTGTTTAATATTCCCTACATCCCTTCCAGCCTTTATTGTCCTTTGTGTTCTTGATGATGGTCACTCTGACACTGGTAAAATGGAATTTTAAATTAGTTTTAATCTGCATTCCCTGATGGTTAAGGATGTTGAATAATTTTAAAATGTGTTTCCTAGCCATTTATAATACTTCCTTTGAGAACACTCTGTTTAGTTCTATAACCCATTTTAATTGGGTTGTATATTCTAGTTACTAATCCTCTATCAAATGTATAGCTGTCAAATATTTTTTCCCATCTGTGTGATGCCTCTTTACTCAATTAACAGGTCAGGATGAACTCTCTTTTTTTAAAATTATTTATTTATTTATTTTTGTATGTGTATGAGTGTACTGTCTGCATGTATGTTTGTGCACCCATGTCGTGCAATGCCGCGGAGGTCAGAAGAGGGTCTCGGATTCCCGTGGAACTGGAGTTCTCCTGGAATTGGAGTTACAGACGGTTCTCAGCCGCCATGTGGGTGCTGGGGATCGAACCCGGGTCCTCTGCAAGAGCAGTTGGTGCTCTTAACTGCTAGGCTATCTCTCCAGCCCCAGGATGAACTCTCTTAAGAAAGGTAGAGAAAACCAAACTTGCTCTGAATTTATGAGCATTATTAGAAAAAGACAGGTGGATGTGACTGGTACATGCCACAGCCATGTGGCACTATTAAGGTGGCATCTAGAGCAAGATTCAAAGGAGTTGAAAAAATTCCGCGCCAAGGCCCTAAGCATTCAGTAACAAATTTTTCCAAGTCCTTTGAAATCATTCCAATAGGCAGAAGGGGTACACTAAATAAATGCCAGTTTCCCTCAGATCCAGAACATAATTAATACTTCTATCTCCTTACAGTTTTCTTCTTTCTTATTATGAAATCTGCTTTCTTTACTGTTCTTAAACACTGTGTTTTTCAAAGCAATAAGGAAAACAAATACAACAATAAGGAATCAACTTTTATTTCACAAAGACTGATGGAATTCACTCCTCCACACCATTGCGCTTCAGCATTCTAAAGGGGCAGGGCTGACAGCAGAGATCCTGGTTGTGAAGACTTAGGCAGACACATTCTCTGTGGCTTATACTTCACATTTTTTGTTGTTTCTTTTTTTAATAATGCTTTGATTGATGTTTTGTGTATTTCAGACATGATTTCTCAGTTCAATTTAGACATAGTCCCCTTTCCCTTCCCCCTACCCCACTCCAGATCATGCACTCTGTCATAACTATCCTGCATCTTTCTCTTAGTCTTTTTTTATGCACAGGAATTCACATTTTCCTCCTATAATTTTATATTACTCTACAATATGAATATATACTTTCCACTCATATACAGTATTTACAGAGTCTGAAAGTGAGTGGTTGATTGATTCTAGAGCCTGTTAAAGGATTTACATTATAACAACATAGTTGCTTTCAGATAAGAGCATTCAGCAAGACTTTTGGATAAACCCATTAAGAATGTTCTTTTTAATGTATCATTTATGTTAAGAAATATGATATGATTGTTCATTCCTGGACAAATTGTTGGTAATGGGTTTAATCCTCTCTGAAGCCTCTGGCTTAATGTATAACTCTAGCATCACTTTTCTCATTATGAAATAGATAGGTATGAAAGGGTTTCATGAACTTTATGGCAAATTAAAGATGAGAATACCTTAGAAAACTGTTTTTATTCAAATTTGAAGACTGTGTTTGAAATTTTTAAATATTTTTATTTATTCTTTGAAAATTTCACATATGTACATAACATATCTTGATCCACATTCCACTACCCTCTCCACCTCCTCCACTATCCCCTCCTGCCATATCTCCCAGGTTCATGTCTTCTTTTTAATATTTAATTTATTATTTTATTTTATGTGTATGAATATATTGCCTGCATGTGTGTAAGTGCACCTGTGTCATAAAATGCCCATGGTGGTCAGAAAAATGTGTCAGATTCCTCAGGAACTAGAGTTATGGACAGTTGTTAGTCATCATGTGGGTGCTGGGAATCAGACTTGGGTCCTTTGTAAGAGCAGCCAGTTCTCTTAACCACTGAGTCATCTCTCCAGCTCCATGTCTTGTTTTTTTTTTTAACTCATTGAGTTAAAAAAGTGATGGACATTTGTGTATGGGTGTAGGGCCATCCACTGGGGCATGGGCAACACAAAGTATCAGTAGTCACACCCACTAAGAAAAGTGACTTCCCCTTTGGAAGCAGCCATCAACTGCCAGCAGTTCCACAGCTAGAGTTTGGGACTTCTGGAGCCTCTTTCCCAGCCATGGTGGGATTTTAATTGGTTCGATTTTGTACAGGTTTTGTCTAGGTAAACTCAGTTGCTGTGAATCTGTGAGTGCCAGAGCCATGCCATATATCCAGAAGACAGCATTTCATAGTACTCTTCACCATCCCATGACTTTTTCCTCCTTGAGGCATATTTGGGAAGTATTCTATTTAAGAAGAAAGTTTGTATGGCTTCATTTGTAGCAAAATCTGGATGGTAGAATTAGAAACGTTCTCAATCCTGTAAAGCCCTATTAAAAACAGATTTCTGGACTGTACTCCAGACTAAGTAAATAATACTTTCTGAGAATGGATCTCAGTTATTTGATTTGACAAGCATCCTGGCATGATGTTCATATACCTAGATTTTAGTGTGTTTGAACCATTAGTGTGGGATAGTCCCATGCATGCATGGCAGTTCTGTAGCCTTTAAGGGAAGACATACATGTTCAGACTCTGCATGATCATGAAAGACTAATTAATAATAGCTCAGTATCTACAGCAACTTTATTCCAGTAGGCTTTCTATGGAGAGGGAAAACTGGATCCAGCACAGTCTATTCTTATGCCTTTTCTGACTTTCCAAGTATAACCAATACTACTTATACACGTTCAGTAAAAACACTATTTGGGTATAATTCACACATATTCGCAGAGTTGTACAATCATTACCACTACCAGACTTCACAATATTTTCATCAATCTCTCTGATTCCTGCACCCATAAATAGCCACTAAGAGCCTTCAACTCCCACAAATCGCCAACTCCTATTGTTCTGGATAGCTTCAGTTATCAATTTCACAGACCTGGAAAGAGGGAGCGTCAGTTGGGAAATTCCTCTATGGCATTATCCTGTGGGCATGTCTGTGAGGCCTTTTCTTAATTGTTGAGTGATGTGGGAGGGCCCAGCCCATTGTGGATTGTGCACTCCTGGGCAGGTAATTCTGAGTTGTATAAGAAAGCAAGCTGACCTCAGGCTAGACAGAGGAACAAGCCAGTAAGCAGCATTTCTCTGTGATTGCTGCTTCAGCTTCTGCGCCCAGGTTCCTTAATTTCCTTTCTGGTGTCCCCTAAAGATGGATTATGCTTTGGAAGTGTAAGATGAGATAAACCCATTTCTCCCCAACTTGGTGTTTCATCAGTGTTTTATCACACCAATAGAACGTAACTAGGACAGGAATTAATACCAGGATCCTGGAGTATTGTTATAAATGAACCTGACCATGTTTTTGTTTAGGGATGTGGGAGGATTCTGGAAGCATTTGGAACTTTGTGTTGCAAAAGTTGTTGAGTACTAGGGGGTCAGTGAGCTGTTCTGTGGAAAATTGTAAAATAATGCTGATGGAAATGGAAATGATGGAGGACTGCCTTGTGAAGTTTCAGAGTGAAGCAAAAACCCTGTCAGGGCCATTTGTGTGATATATTTTGAATTAAGTATTGTTGGGAGTAAAACCTTTGTTTTACTGGTATGATTAATGTTGGTTATTTGAGACTGAAGAATCTGCTGTGATTAATAATATACCAGCATCATGGTGGTGAAATCTTCTGGGAAATTTTTCCTCAGGGTCAGGACACAGAAGCCATGGTTCAGTGGGGAGCCAAGACTGGATCTCAAGCTTTAGCTGAACTTGATAATGTGTAAAGAGTCTACCAAATGTTATTTGTTTTGAAGGCCTGGAGGGGTCATGGAAAACAAGTGAGACTTGGCATTGTGAGAGACCTAGAGAGGCCACTGGTGTAGGTGGAGGCTCAGTTGTAATGGAGACCCCATAATATTAATGGTACCAGGACCATGAGATGATTGCCAAGAACAGTGGCAGGTGTGGAGTAGAGCTTGCCTGAGCCTTCAAGACAAGTTGTTTGTGCAGATGGAGAGCCACAGAAGTGGAGCTGAAAAAGCCATTAGGAATCCAGATGGTTGTGAATGAATCCCAGATGTTGAATACTGAACTATACTGCTGAACTTTGCTTTTGCTTAAGTGTACCCCATTCTTCTGTATTTAAATAACAAAGTATTTAACCTGGTTCCTATGTTACAAGAGCCCACAGTTAAGAGACTTTGGATATTTTATAGAAAACTTGTACTTTTAAATTGTCAGAATTTTGAAGGACAGTGGAAAATTAAAAAGTTGTACAATGTTTTACATTGTGATATTAATATTAACATGAGACGAGAAATAGAAAGGTTTGGTTTAATAGTGATGTGTCTGTGGTCAAATTGACAAGGGGTCATTTGTGCTGGATAGCTTAGTTGTAAACTTGACACACCTGGGAAGAAAGTACCTCAATTGGGGAATTTCCTTTATAGAACTGGTCCGTAGGTTTTCTTTGAGACATTTTCTTAGTTTTTGAGTAGTGTGGGAATGCCCAGCTCACTGCAAGTGGTACCACACCTGTGCAGGAGGACCTGGGTTGTATAAGAAAGCAGGGTAAGCACAAGCTAGAGGAGCAAGCAAGTAAGCAGTAGTCCTTTATAGTCTCTGCTTCAGTTGCCACCTCTAGATTCCTCTGCTGGCTTCCCTCAATGATGAGTTTTAACTTGGACATGTAATCAAAATAAGCTCTTTCCTCAAGTTGGTTTTGGTCAGAGTCTTTTTATCACAGCAATAGAAAACCAAACTAATACACCTTATAACCACTAATATACTTTCTCTCTCTATAGGCTTTGCTATTTTGGTTACTTCATGTAAGTGGAATTAGACAATAAGTGATGATTTTTGCCTCCCTTCTTTCACTTAACATTATATTTTCAAGGACCATCCAAAAGTGATTCTGTGTAGGTAGAGGTAGGCCACCTGTGGCTGCATTGTCTTAAATTGCCTGCCTGTCATTCACACCTAACTCTGCCCCTAGGTGAGAATCACATGTATCAACTCATGACTCACTTGTGACCCAAGTACATGATATGGGGCGGAATAATAAGCGAGTGATGTATACAAGGGGAGTGATGCAGAGGTCTAAAACTGGCTGAGAGAGATGACATCATTCTGTCTATATAAAGAATGGGCCATATATTAGTCACTTTTCTGTTGCTGTGATAAAACCACCATGACCAAGGGAACTTATAAAAGGAAGAGTTTATTTGAGCTTACGATTGATGGTTCCAGGGAATTAAGAGTCCATTGTGGCGGGGAGGCATGGTGGCTCGAGCTGGAGCATGAAGGTGGGGTTCACATCTTCCAGTGAGCACAGGAAGCCGAGAGAGAGAGACACTGAAGACTGCGAGGCTTCTTGAACTCACCAAGCCCGTCCCCCAGTGACGCACCTCCTCCAGCATGGCCGCACCCTCCAAAACCTCCCAAAACAGTGTCACCAACTGGGGGCGAAAATGTCTGAATACCTGAAGCCTATGGGGGTCATTCTCATTCTAACCACCACAGGCTGTAAACAATAAATCAAATCTCTATTACCACCGGATGAGATTTCCATATCAGTTATTTTCCAGGTGAGTATAGAATGTAAGTTAAAGCCCATCAAGCTTGTGTTTTGAGTGTCTGTGCTAGCAGAATTGGTTGGAATAAGGTCCTCCTGTTGGACTATCAACCTGGGAAAAGAGTATTGAGCTGCCATCTGGGTTTTAGCTGGAAAGATGCTTGCAACAGGCCACCAGTCTGAAGATTCTGTTTCAGGGCGTTGTCATTCCCCAGCAGGATGAATTAATGTGGCCATAACCGGATGTTGGTCAACTCCCCAAAGCTAAGGGTCTGTGTTGGACAGATAGCCGGGCCAGACAGGGCTGTGGGGTGGAAATTCTCACAGCCAGCTGGCATGCCACATTTTGCGCTAGCTCCCAGGAGAAGCCACTGGCCGGTCCTCCCCCTTCCTTTTAATCCAGCAGGCATGGCTTGCATCTCCAAGAGCAGGTAAGTGCTAACAACAATTCTGTAGTTTTACCTCCTCACAATCAATGAGAGTTATTTTGTCCATAGTCTCACCAATACTTATTTTCCACTTTGTTTAAATGTTAGTCACCCTAGTTGTTGTAAAGTAGTATTTCCCTCTGGCTACTATTTGTATGTCCCTATGACTAATAAAGCTGAGCATATTTTTATGGTATTATGGGTACTTTGCATGTCTTATTTGGAGAACTGCACCATTTAAATACTGTTTTCCAGTTTTCATGGGATTGCTTGCCTTTTCATTATTGAGCTGTAAGAAACATAGGACCTTTGTCACATATATTATTTGGAAATACCTGATCCTATTATGTAGTTATTTTATTCTTTAAAATAAAATGTCTTTTATTTATTCTTTGACAATTTCATACATGTAAACAATGTATCCTGATTTTATGGATCCCTAATTACCCTTTTCATACACTCAGGCACCAACATGTCCCCCTCTTCCTTTTATGCCCTCTCCTTTTCTTTTGTAACAGGCTGAGTCAAATTAGTGCTGCTTCTTGGAATGCTGACTTAATTTTGTTGGCTTGAATTTTTTGCAGGTCTTGTGCAGATAGCCATAATTTCTATGAAGTCACGAGTGCAAGTGCCATGTCATGTCCAGGAAATAGTGTTTTGTAGCACTCCTTCCAATCCTCCATCTCTTACATTCTCACTGCTTTCTGTTACACAGAGTTTCCTGAGTCTTGGTTTTGGAATTGATACAGATATCCCCTTTAAGACTGAGAACTCAATTGTCACTATTCTGCATTAATTTCTTGCATTAACTGCTGACTATTTCAAAGAGAAGCTTCTTTGGCCAAGATTAAGGGCAGCACTAATTTATGTGTAGAAACATAAATATTTAGAAGGCGGTTTGACAACATGTCCATTTATCAATACAACATTAATATATACCCTCTAGGTAGGGCCTATTACCTGCCTATCCATGGGCTTTTGAATTGGTTTATAGTATCAGACATGACTTGCTTCCTGTAAAGCAGCCCTGAAATCCAATAAAAAAGTGATTAGTTATCTCTGTATTCTTTGTGCCATTTTTTAATCAGTGGGCACATTTTGCCTGCCAGGTCAGTACTGTACTATTCAGGGCTTTCAATGTCTAGTATCATTAATGGCTTTTCTCCACTAGTGGCCTGCATAACACCTTCTGGCACTAAGCTTCAGATCATTTCCAGCTTTATCTTTCTATGGCCTACATCCAAAATGTGTTTTTCTTCAGTAATAGGGTCTTACCATGTAGTTATGTTGAGCAAGCAATAGTAATACCGATAGCCTGTATTTTGGGGGGGGGGTCTCCCTGACCAACAATTTGTAAGGAGGATCCTATGCCTGCCACTGAGATTTTCCTTTAATTACCCAAGTCTTTTAGGGGAAGCACTGACCACCCATGCAGGGTACCCATGTTCAAACTCTCCCTTTAAAAATATGCATGTTATGTATGGCAGAATGCATGAACTCTGGTGAGGGGGGCGTGGATGGAGGAACGGGTCTAAATTTAATTAGGAAATATGTATGAAATGTACCAAAGCTCAATAACAATTTAGAAAAAAATTTTAAAAAATGTATTTTGATTAATAGTGTAGAGGGTTTCTGAATGGGGTTTCATACATTTTTAATTTTGGTTAATCAACCCCAGTTACTTTTCTCTTTTATCTCTTGTCCCAACCTCTCCTTAAACCTTTAACTCCTGGTATTTTCCCTCTACTTTCATATCGTGTGTTCTACTATTTCTTTACCTTAAGAATTTTTCACCTCTATATCTCATTTTCTAGTTTTTGGACTCTATAGGTACTCCAAATTAAACATGCGAATCAAAAAATTTCAAGGTAGAATCTCTATATAAAAGAGAACATGTCGTATTTGTTTTTCTGGGCCTGAGTTGCATCACTTACTATAGTTCGCAATTTTCTGTTTAATAAAATTTTCTTTATCACTAAATAAAATTCCATTGTATATATGTACCACATTTTCATGATCCATTCATCAGTTGATGGAGATCTAGGCTAATTCCATTTCTTAGCTATTTTGAATAGAGCAGCAATAACACGGATGCACAAATTTAACTGTAGGAAGATATAAAGTCCTTTGGATATATGTCCAAGAGTGATATAGCTATATAATTTAGGAGTTCTATCTTTAGATTTTTACAGAAACCTCAATAGTGACTTCCATAGAGCCTGCACAAATTTACAGTCCCACAAACATTGATAAGCATTCTCCTTTCCCCACATCCTCACCAGCATTTGTTGTCATCTGTTTCCTTGATCATATCAGTTTTAATTGGGGTGAAATGACATCCCCAAGTAGTGTGACTTTGCATTTCCTTGATGTCCAATGATGTTCAACATTAAAAATGTTCCTAGCCCTTTTTGTTTCTTTTTTAATTTCAGTTCTCTGTTCATTTCCACTGCCAAATTTCTGACTGGTTTGTTCATTTCCTTGATGTTTAGTTTCTTGTGTTCTCTCTGTCTCCATATCTTGAAATGTACCCCCTACTTTTTTCTCTAACCGTTCCAGATTTTCAGGTCTTGTGCTGAGGCCATTGATCTTGGTCTGAATAAAAGATGTTCAGTGGACCAACTTGGAAATTTTTAATATGGATGGTATTAAATGATATTAAAGAATTATGGTTTACTTTGTTAGATTTATAAGGATATTGTGACATAAATATATCTACATTTATACCATTATATATATCTACATTAATATATATTATATATTTACATGTATATAATGCAAAACACTTTAAACAAATGAAGCAAACATGACAAAATTATTAACAACTGCTAAATATAAATGAGGGAGATACAAGACTTCTTATTTTTTTCTACATTTGTGATGTTAAACTGATTTTATGTATTTTTCTAAAAGAGACTACAGTCTCTGGAGCGAGCTGAGTAAATTCAAAAATTAAGGCCTACCAGCTTCTTAGATCTGTGAGCTTAGATAAGCCATTTTTCCTCTCTATATGTCAACATTTCTCCTTTGCCAAGAGATGACTTTAGTAAGACTATTGTGTTGTTGCATAAGTCCCCAGAATGGTTATATTAGTTACTTCTTTTGCTGCTTCAACAAAATACCTGAAAAAGTGACTTAAGGAATGAAAAATATATTTTGGCTGACAGTTGGGTGGTACAGTCCATCACAGTGGGAAAGTCAGGATGGCAGGAGTGAGTGCATTGTACCTGCAGTCAGAAAGCAGAGAGAGGGCCTGGAGAGATGGCTCAGCAGTTAAGAGCACTGGCTGCTCTTGCAGAAAACCAAGCGTTGATTCCCAGCACCCATAACAGCTGTCCGTAATTCCAGTTCCAGGAGACCTGACACCTTCTTTTGACCTCTGCGGGCATTGCATGACACAGGTACATTTCCATACATGCAAGCAATGCACTCATATACATAAAATAAAAAGAATGGTAAAATACTTAAAAAAAGAAACACAGAGAAATGAATGTTGCTGTTCTCTTCCTTTCTCTTTTGTATTCAGTTTGGCATCCCAGCTAATGGAATGGCACTGCTCATATATTTAAGGCAAGTCTTCACACTTCAATGAACCTAATCTAGAAATTCCCTCACAGAATGCCTAGAGAGATTTGTTTCAATGGTGATTTGAGATTCTGTCAAGTTGACAAGATTAAACACCATAGATCTACCTCTTGTCAACTTGACACTCAACAAATAACTTAAAGTGTAGCCTCCCACTCCTTGTCTTCATAGTCTTATGAACATATAATAATGCACAATGCATTCAGTTCAACTTCAAAACACCTACCATATTTTAAAAGTTCCAAGACTATTTAAAATCTTAATATTCCAGACTCATCTGAGACTCAGGGAAATCTCTTAACTGTGAACTCTTATAAAGTGAAACAATTTGTATACTTCAAATATATGCTGGCATAGAATAAACATTTCTATAACAAAAGGGAAAAATGGGGGGCATGTCAAAGAATGATCAGACTAAAGCAAGACTAAATCCAGCCAGGCAAACAACAAATCCTACAGTTCCATGCTGGGCATTTAGGGTTCTTGATGGAATTACCTGTGATCCAAAGGGTTTGTATAGTCCCATTCCCCCCAGTTCACCTGAAATATACATATCCTCTCTTTTGGGCTAATTGTACTCTAATCCTGCAGCGTTCTTCACTGGACATTCCATAGTCCTTTCTTCTCCAATGTTTTGTGGTGTCTGTCACAATTTAGGCACCCATTATGCGATGGCCTCTCAGAGCCTCCTTGGAGAGACTCAGACCTTGCCATATACTGCCTCAAATCAGGGAGTCACTGGCTTTCTGGAACCACAATGGAAGAATCCATGAACCCCTTAATCCTGACTATTTCATGTTTACAAAACCAGTATCTCATTGGGCAATGCTGCCAAATTCTGCTGCCAGCTTGGGATGGAGCCTGGTCCCCATGAAACCAGAGTTGGTTTGGCCTTTGTGTGCTGGCTTCAGGGAAACACTTCCCTAGGTGGTTCTTTTGAGCAGGAAACCCCTTCTCAGTTTGACTTTCTCTTTTCAAATGAATTTGCATGTTCAGCTAGAGATTTCATTGTGTGGAGTCCTGTTCTTGGGTCACCTCATGTGTTGTCCCATTGCAGAGTGCCAGGTTTTTCTTTAATGGTACTACTATCTTTAACAATTACAGATGCTTTGTCTCCTGCACTCTCCTTGTCTAAAACTTTAAACTTGCTTATACAACTTCCCTCACCAAACTTCACACTTCTCTTATCTTTCTGTTATACTTTTTGTTCTCTCTTACTGTAGATCTAGATGAGCATAGTTGACAGTAACCATGACACAATTTGAATTTTATCCCGTCTCAAATCCTCGTTTACCAAACAAATTAGTCTATTGTCATTAAATTCAACCTCACTTATGTTCTCTGGACATGGGGAAATTACAGATTGACTCTTTGTCAAAATATCACATGAATAGCCTTTAGCTCAGTTCCTGATATAGTCCTTCTTCCATACGGAAACCTCATTAACAGGGATTCCACTTTCTGTTTTTCTCAGTATTCTTATATTCTAAGCTTTCACCAGAAAGGCCCATTCTGCTCTGTTTACAGCAGTCAAAGGATTTTCTAGCCCAAAGTTCCAACTCCTTTACATTCTATCTATAAACCAGTTTCAGAGGCCTAAAAACCATATAGTCAGGTTTACACAGTAATGTTCCCACTTCTCTGTACAAACTTTTTCTATTAGTTACTTGTTGTTCTGCCAAAGTATCTGAAAAACAAAAAACAACTTAAGAAAGGAAGGCTCACAATTTGAGGGCATGGTCCAATGTGCTGGGGGAGTCACAATGGTGGAAGCCTTCGACAGCTTGTCACATCACATTCGCAATCAGTAACAGAGAGTAATAAATACTGCCACTTAGTTCCCTTTCTCCCTTTTATCCAGTATTGGACCCCAGTCCAAAGATAGTACTTACCAGATTTAAGGTGGGCCATCCCATCTTAACCTAATCTTGAAAATCCTTCAGAGGCATGTTTCCATGTAGATTCTAAATCCTGTCAAGTTAGCAAAAAAGATCAACCTTCACAGTGGTATTTATCACAAATGAATTATTCAGCAAATCTTAGTGTTAGGTCCATTGTCTTCCCCCCACGCCACCCCCCCCCCGAGAACTCAGTAAAACTAAATCCAGGAATGTGCCTATATACCAAGTTATGTGCACAGTTGTATGCCTAAATGTAGCTGAAGGGGAAAGACAAGATGTTCAACCAGGGGCTGGAGAGATGGCCTAGCGGTTAAGAGCGCTGACCGCTCTTACAGAGGACCCAGGTTTGATCCCCAGCACCCACATGGTGGCTGAGAACAGTCTGAAACTCCAATTCCAGGAGAACTCCAGTTCCAGGGGAATCCGACACCCTCTTCTGACCTGCGCGGCATTGCACGACATGGGTGCACAAACCCACATGCAGACTACTGCATACACATACAGAAATAAATAAAATTAAAAAAAAATAAAAATAAAAAGATGTTCAACCAATATTGTATTCTTTGTTGTATGCTGTGTCCTGGGATGAATGTGAGCTTACAAAAAATATAAGCCACTATTCCTAATAGCTAAGTTATGGAATCAGCCTAAGTGCTCATAGATGGATGAATTGATAAAGAAAATGTGACACATACAGTGTGAAGTATTATTCAGCCATAAGTAAGAACAAAATTGTCATCTGCAGGAAATGAATGGAAATGACGATCATCATGTTCATAGAAATATGTCAGATTCAAAATGACAAATACTGCATATTTTCCTTCATATGAGATTTAAAACCTAGAAAAAGCCTAATTTGGAGGTGAGAGAAGCTGCAGAAGTTTGGAGGGAATAAGAAAAGTTACATGGTGGGCTGGAGAGTTGGCTCAGGAGTTATGAACACTGACTGCTCTTGCAGAGGACCCAAGTTTGATTCCCAGAACCCCCATGGCAACGAACAAGTATCTATAACTCCAGTTCCAGGGGAACTAACACCTTTCTCTGACCTCCACCAGCACTACACAACATGGGTGCACTTATACACATGTAGCCAATACTGTCAAACACATAAAATATGATAAATAAAAAAGAAATATTTTAAAGAAAAGATAAATAATATATGTATGATCAAAATATATTGTATATATGTCTGGAAAGTTTGGTGATGAAGCCTATTAATTTGTACAACTAGAATAATGTTAACCATAATTTTTAAAATGTTCAAACCACTGTACTTCTTCATCTCCTTGTCAGGCCAGTAGAGGGAGAACTGAAGGAAGAGGCCCTCACTTTAACGAATGCATTGTATTAAGAGGAGACCCAATTTTAGCTGAAGAAATAATGGCAGCCAATTATGGTTGGGTGAGGAAGAACTGCCCTTCTTTAAGGGAAGGACTCTAGATAGGTTGACTAGAGCTCAGAGGATGAACTGGCACTGAGGAATGGCCAGGGAGATTAATTTGGCACAATAGACCCTAACACAAATGACAGAATGTATTAACTACAGGAGGGTGTCATGTGGGAAGGTGCCAATGGAGAGGGGGGTATAAAGGCTTTAAGACAGACTGAGATGTTATGTATGAAATACACAAAAATTCAATAATAAAAAAGAATTACAAAAAAGTATAAAATCAAACTAGGATCAGGTTCTAGAGGGGGAAACTCATGTAACAGCCAGGCTGAAATTCTGAAATAACCAATTTTTAAAGATCAACTTCTCATTCTCAATAAGGCAGTGAAATACCATTCATGTGCTTCTGCCTTTCTGCCTATTGTAGCAGCACTTCTGACTTCCCAGAAGCCTGGATTCATCATGTACAGGATAGCAGGATAGTGTCTATTTCTTGTCTATCTACTATTGCAACAATGTTGAGCCAGGGCTTATACTGTGATTCAATTAGCTTCTTAAAGACATAGGATTTCTCCATGTCTTTGTTTTACCTTCTTTTTTTTCCTTTTTAAAAAAAAAATTTTATTTATTTTTGTATGTGTATGAATGTACTGTCTGCATGTAGGTTTGTGCACCCGTGTCTTGCAATGCTGCGGAGGTCAGAAGAGGGTCTCAGATTCCCCTAGAACTGGAGTTCTCCTGGAATTGGTGTTACAGACGGTTCTTAGCCATCATGTGGGTGCTGGGGATCGAACCCGGGTCCTCTGCAAGAGCAGTCAGTGCTCTTAACCACTAGGCCATCTCTCCAGCCCGTGGTTTACCTTCTTAAGGAGGTTTTGGTTGCTAGAGATCAAACCTAGGCCCTTGTGCATCTTAGGCAACTTCCCTATCACTGGGCTACATCCCCCTTTGAACAAATTTTAATTTTACAATGTGCTATTGTTAAGTATAGGCTTGATGTTGTACAGTAGACTTCCCTTTATTTTACTTCTTGTCAACCCTTACAAGTACTATGTGATTCAACTTTTTTGTACATATTCAGCTTTTATACATATTCAGCTCTATTTAATATAAGAGCAATACGAAGTATTTGTTTTATTTGTGCCTTTCTCCTAAACACCAAGTCATCTTTTCAGTCCCAAATTCAATTTCTTAAAAGCTAAGTAGTATTTTACTGCATGTACATATCTCCTCTCCACACTAAACAGCTTCAGTTTTTCCTAAAGTTGTATCTGATCACTGCATTATGAGAATGCTAGTCCAGAACTGCCAGACCTTTCAGTTGTTCAAGAGAAGAAACACAAAGGGCCCCAGAGAAGATGGTCTTCACTCAAGAAGACTCCAAATTCTTTTACGTAGATTTAAAATCTTTGCTGTTGTGATATTCATTATATGTATGTACTCCAGAAGCATCTGTATCATCTAGAGTTGGCGTAAAACTGTTGAATCTCAGGCTCCATTTCAGAGCTTCTGAATCAGAATTTGTTTTGAAGAAAAATCTCTAAGAGATTAGCCTGAACATTAAAGTCTGAAAAGCACTGCTTAGATACTGGAGATGCAGTAGACAGAAAAGCCTCCTTAGTTCTTACAAACTTACACTATAGTGGGAAGAGACTATGTAATAGACCTGTAATTTAATAAATAAAATTTTTTAGATGGTGATAAACACTGTGAAGAAAAATCACATGACTGGAATGCTTATTCATACACATGGAGGGTGCTAAAGGATATAAATATATTGTTGACTAATTGAATATCTCTCTTCATGTGAGTTCTCATATGACTAACACGTGCTTCTTCATAGCATGTTTAGTAGGCATGTGATCACATGTTGGATGGCTTCCTTCAAAACAAACGTTTCAGGAGACCAATGGTGCACTTTTCTGTTGTTACAATAGAACCACTACGACCAAGGGAACTTCAAAAAGGAAGAGTTTATTTGAGCTTATGATAGACAGTTCTAGGGAATTAGAGTCCATCATGGTGGGGAAGCATGGTGGCAGAAGCTGGAGCAGAATTCCCTGGTTCACATCTTCAAGCAGGCACAGGAAGCAGAGAATGACTAGAGACTGGCAAGGCTTTTTAAACTTTCTAAGCCTGCCCCCAGTGACCTGCTTCCTACAGCTTGGTCACGCTTTCTAAGATCTCCCAAAACAGCACCACCAACTGGGGACAAAGTGTCTGAATACTTGGACCCTATGGAGGACATTCTCATTCAAACCACCACAAATGGTGAAACATTAATCTAATGGATAATGACAGCCTACCCTGTGCCAGGTGTCCTGGGTTCTTTTTGCCAATACTCTTCTGTCTAGCCTCCAAAGTTAGACAACATTAAACCTGGCAAATTTTACTTGTTGCAAGAGAGTTATAGGACCAGATCATACTGACAGAGATTAGCTGAATAAAGATATGAAAAAATGGTAAGGCGATTCTTGAGGAGTCATTTTGGATATTAGCTACCATGAAGTTAACATTTTTTAGCTAAGACCTGGATGCTGAGAATGCACCAACCATTCACTTTTTGTGAAGAATACACCATAGGAAGAAGGAAAAACTTGCCAAGGCCCCTGAGACAGGAGCAAGTTTGAAATACTTAAGATAACTGTGAAGAGCTGGGTGTGTGGCACATGTCTGTAATCACAGCCTTGGTGGGACTGAGGTAGGCAGATTGCTAAAACAAAAAATAAAAATAATTAAAGATCTATGTAAAATGTAGGAATAAAAACAAAAATAAAGAACACAAAAGTAAAAGTGGGACTATGTGGGAGAGTAGGCTTTAAAGAGAGGGGAAAGACTGGGCAAGAGGGTAATGTGGGGGAAAGGAAGACAAATATCACCCTTTATCTTATATGCAGAATCTATATTTAAAATATATGTATGATATAATTTATGTATGTTGGGATTGGGCTCTGAGTTACTTGATATTGTGTAAAATGGTGGCTTTTTTCAGACTGTGCCATGCCCAAGACATTTTACTTTATAAGTAGTAGCCTTTGAGTCCATTTGATGGTGGAAGATGACTGAGCTCTTGGGTAGGAAAAGTAAACAAAACCATGTGACTGGTGACTATTACCACCTATGGACTACAGGTTGATAAATGAATTATTCTTCACAGTAGAAAGAGTACCACCCTATAAATTTATTGTGATGAATTGAAACTACGGGAGCAAATGGATATAATAAAATCATATGAGGAAAACCAGGCTCAAGAACTTCTTGGACATGTCAGACCAAGGAAACTCTCTCACTTGGATCCCATAAAATGATGAACATCTAGTACCGAGATGGCAGCAGCCCCACACCCAGCTATCATATGGTACCTGATATGTGCTCCAGAACCAACTGACCAAGAACTTAACTGTTCCTGGAGTATCACTGCTGTTGACGTGGCTTACTTGTCTATCATTTGCTCATGTTCCGGCTTGCCCACCTATCTAGACCTGAACCTAGTCTTTCTGCTCCAACCTAGTTCTGACCTCTCTACAGGTGACTACATCCTTACTCTCAGGCCTGACTGTCCTGTGGCCTGGCCTGGTTTTTACAGCTGGAACTTTCTCACCCTTTCAATTTCTTTTCTTTTTTTAAAAAAAATCTTGTTGAATATACAAACATATATTTCAATAATATATAATATATATAATATATATATATCACTGAATCCATTTAGTGGTGCTCATGTGTACATGTACTTAGGACTGCCCACTTGGGATTAGACAACCTACCAGGTAGCTAGTCACTGGAGAAAGCAGATTCTCCCTCTCTTATGATCCAGTGATTCCCTGTAGCTCTTCATTGTAAGGTGGGATCTCATGACGTTTCCCCCATCACATTGGCATGTCATCTGTATTTATCATTATAAAAATCTTGTCAGGCTACTATACTGTGGAGATTTCATTGGTACAGCTTCCAGATCATGTTTAAGATCTAGCAGCATGCATCCTGTTCCTCTGGCTCTTAAAATATTTTCATCCCATCTTCCATGTCATTCCCAGAGTCTTAATAATAGAGATTGCATTGTACTTGTATCACTCAGGGTTGGGCACCTCACAGTCACTTACTTTTTACATTTGACCAGCTTTGGAACTTTGTAGTATTCTCCATCTGTTGCAAAAAGAAGCTTCTTTGATGAGTGGTGAGAAATACACATGTCTGTAAATACAAGGATACATATTTAGAATATAGTAAGAAATTATGTTGGTCTACAAAAGTGACAGAAATAAGTTCTTCTCTAGGGCCTATAATGTATCAAACCATGTGAGTAGTATATCCTTTTAAGAATAAACTGTGGAGCTTTCCATAGCTGAGCTCACAGATATTACAGTCTAGCCTATCTAATGAGTAGAATTGTACACTTATGTAGACTAAAGTGGAGTATCTCTGTCACCTGCCTGAGCAGAAAAAATGGACAAAATGCCAGCAATCCTAAATTCTGGATGTTAGGAAAAGAAGTAGAAGAGCTGGTGTTAACACTATAGAGAAATCAACCCCCTCTTTCAATAGGAAATCTTGTTAAAGGATACCAGGCCCATCATTATGGATGTGCTCTATTGACAGATAAATTCAATTATTTTGAATCTGTGCAAATTGCTCTGCTCCTACCCGAATACTACCAGGACTGAAAAACTCATTTTACCTAAGAAAGCCTGTTAGTTCCCATCCAGGGTCTATGCTTTTTAGAAAGTTCCATTTTATATTAACTTGGAATGTTTTCAATGTTCTGCTGCCCCTGACTCACGGCAGGTCCTTCCAAGTCTGCAGGCAGAAACTCCATTTCTCATAGCTTCCCTCTGCTTCAGGATAAGCATTTGATGCAGAATGGAATATCGGTGTTCTGTGAAGTTGTTTTCTGCCATTTCTGTTTCAATTCTGAATATTTCTAATGAATTCAAAAGCACAGGGCCAGACTCATCCTTTGATCTTGCCTAACCCACAGCTGACAAAGTGGTATATCAGCTTACTTTGTTCACTTTTTTGAGACAAGGTCTCACTGTAGTCCAAGACAACTTTAAACTCCTGATACTCTTTTGTCAAGTGCTAGATGATAATTATGCACCATCATGTCTACCCCATCAGCTCCATCAACTGGCTTTCTTGACAGAGTCCAGGTCCTAACTATAGAGAAAAATTCACTCTTAAACTAAACATCTGTAAGTAATGTGACAGCAATACTTGCCTTTTGCTCGTTCTCACAGGTCGGGGTTCTGGAAACCAATAGGAGCTGCATTGCATTGCATCTGTTGCAGAGCTGTAGCATGCCAGGGTGCCATCCATTCTTCGTGGATAGATCTGAAGGGACTGGAGGAATACAGTAATGAAGATCTGCAGTCTTTTGTCTGGTGGGAGGTTGAAAGCAGCTGGACTGTAGAGCCTATATAGCAGCACCTAGTGCCTTGCTATAGTACCTACCATGGAGTCCTGCCATTTAAATCCTTTTCTTCCCTGTTGTACCTCTTGTAGCACTATCCTTTCTAAAAATGGGTGGTAGGAGAGACAGAGACACAACTCTACTTTTGCATCTTGGTTCAGATTCCTCTGGCTACAAGGAGAAGTGTGTGCAGAATGAAACTATGCTAAAAATGAGACAATTCCTAAATATAAAAAAAAAGACTGAGAGAAAGATGCAAGACAGTTACGGCAGAGTGCATGATCTGGGGTGTGGTGTGGGAAAGGAAAGGGGAATATGCCTAAATTGAAATGAAAAATGATGTCTGAAATACACAAAACAATAAAAGCATAAAAAATAAAAATAAAATAAGAGAACTAGAAAAAAGAAATCAAAACAGAAATAATTATATAAACTACCAAGACATGGCAATAAACAAATGCAAAGAGCAGAAAAATTATGTATATAAAATTAAAATCCAGTAATATGTTGCATTTGCTGATGTCGTCCTTGGATGGTAGGCCAGATGGTGAAACTGGCTCAGAAAGCTTTTAAATTCAGACAGTCAACGTATATGGAAAAACTATGACTGGGAACGAGTTATCCAGTTTTACATACATTAGATGATTTTCACTTGGCTTTTGGCTATTAGATGTGATTGTAGTATTATACCTGGTTAGTATTCATGCTTTTTTTTAATATCACTTGCTCCAAACTGGCTGTTCATACAATACTGGGTGTTCATACAATACTGGGTGTTCATAGCTATTGAATCAGAGACCCTCTGATCTAATTAGAGTTGTCACAGTGATTTGGATAATTTCCTTTCTCTCTCTGGGGCCCAATTCCTTTATCAATAGTTAGGGACCATGCACATTCTGTCATAATTTTTTTGAATATGTACTGCAGATATAGAATTCTACATAGATTCTGAGGGTAGAAAATAATCCTATGGGTTACGTTGGTCAAAAAGAATTGCTTGTAGTTTGTAAAACAAGCAGAACCTGGTAGAAGCAAAGTACATCTTTATAGATTTTTTTTTCTTTTCTTATTGCACAGATGAGGCTGAAGTCTCAAGACATTTGCACTTAAAAATATATTGGATTAGAAAACAGATTTGGACTTGGCTGAACCTAGAGAGGAATGTACTCCCCATCAAGGTAGGAGCATAATACTTCCTGGATAGAGTTGCTACAAGAGTAAATTTCTGAATGCTAGTGCTTAAAATGATTGCTGAGAGTAGATGGTGCTTCTCTGGTTTTTCTCGTCCCCTTTCCTTTGCTTTTCTGCTGCATGGTTTAGGCTGGTGGCAGAGCTAAGCACTCAGCAGGGTTCCCATCAGTACTGGCCTATTAATAATTCAAGTTGAAGGCTGAGGCTGCAATGAAGCCCAGGGAGGAATTTCAACTGTGTTTTTATTGTTGTTGTTGTTGTTTGTTTGGGATTTTTTTTTTGAATATCTGTACATCTCATACAATGGTTCCCAACCAAACCCAGTCCCCTCCATGTCCCAACCCCCCATCAGAACTCATGTATCACAACATTCAAGCTAAGCCCCATCCAGTCAAGCTCCCAAACCCAGACGTCCTTCTCTGTAAATAGATCCACTGGAGTCCAGTCAGCATATGTAGGAATCCTAACCAAGGCATATTCTTCCTTATCCAACAGTACTCAGTTTCCTATAGTTTTCATTACAGGGTCAGTCACTCACTCATTTCTCTTGCTCTGCTTTGAGACCTTGTCCCAGTTGGCATGGGTCCCATGGCTGATGCCTACATTGCCTCAGGTTTACATGTGAGAGTTTACAGTAAATTTTAAGTCACTGCCTCTCTACATTCACACAGCAGCCCTGGCTCTACAATCTTTCCATCCCCTCTTCCACAATGATCCCTGAGCCGTGGGTAGATGAGGTTTAATATAGGGGCCCCATACAGGGATACACACTCTGGGGCCTCCCATTCTTTGAAGCTTGACTAGTTGAGGCCTTCTGTTTGCCTCACCCTCTATTGTGTACGGAAGCATGACTGGTGAGAACTGAGAGCTGTGCTCATTTTCTCTGTGCCCCTCATTCTCTGTGTAGAGATTCAGTTGTAGATGTGTCTCTTAGGAATGGGGATTTTTCAGATGTATATGTTCTGCGTCCGACCAATTGTCAGATTCTGCAGTGAGCTCCATCTTTTGCATAGACTAGCTTTTTTGATGAGTGGCATACTATATGTTTGACTGTAAATACAAGATTCCATAGTATATGGTAAGAAATTTCATTTGTGTATAGATAGGACATCAATAGGTTTTTCTCTAGGCTCTATGTCCTCTCCAGCCCTGTGCATTTGGCTGAGTTTATAGTGGCTCTCATGGGTTCAATCCCATTGAGAGAGTTCCTCTTCACCATCCCCTCTAAAGGCATCAACAGTGCCTCTACTGTACCAATAGAGGTAGATTTTTGGGCAGGTCATAATGGTTGTTAGAGTTTGGCTCTGGGCTATACTGTTGATTGACCCTCTCTCATAGCAGTGTGCACATTGTCTAGCATTATGAGAGCATAACTTCAAATAGAAAAGTTGCGGGTCAATTCCTATTCCTTTAATCTAAGTCCCATCCCTGAATCATGTCCCACTATGAATAGTAGGGCCTCATCCTATATTTCTGGTAGATAATAAACTTTGGAGATAGCCTGCTTTGTTTGGAGAACAAATTGGATCGATCTCCCCAACCATTCAAAGGGAGGTATCCTCTGTCTTGCACTGTGCTCCCTGCCACATAGCTCCCAGGTTGCACAACTTCTACACTAATGTTCAGACAGTGCATGTGAATTTCTCATGTGGTCTTGGGGGGCATCACATTACACTCTGGCTTCCCAGCCTCCTAAGGCCCAATCTTCTCTATTCTTTCTTCTTCCCTTACCAACCCCGTCCTCTCTCCCCAGCCCCAGCACTCCCATCATCTCCACCCTCCCCCTCTCCTGGCCTCTCCTACCTCTCATCATACCTCCCCTTTTATCCCCCCTTCTCCCCTCCTAACCTAACACCCCCATGCTCCTGACCTCCTCCCTAGTAACATCTGTTCTTTACTGTCCCCCTCTTTCAGGTTCTTTCTTTTCCTTTACCTCCATGTGTCCTATCCAATTTCTTGGCTCCTGGTATTATATCAGGATATATACTCACATAAGGGGATTGGTGCTACACTCCACAAATGAGGGAGAACATGCATCACCTGGTTTTCTGTCTTTGTGTAACTTCACTCAGAATAACATTTTCTAGTTCCATCCATTTACCTGAGAGTTTCATCTTTTCTTACTGCTGAGTAATATTCCATTGTGTAGATATACCAGATTTTCATTATCCATTCAATGGTTGTGGGACATTTAGGTTGTTTCCATTTCTTCGCTCTTGCGAAGAGCAGCAACAAACATGGATGAACAGGTATCTTTACACTATAATGATTCTTTGGGTATATGACAAGGAGTGATATAACTGGGTCGTATGGTAGGTTTGTTTTTAGTCTTTTTTTTTTTTTAAAGATAGCCCTAGTTCTTTCTTTATTGATAGTCAAAGGATCTTTATGCTCAGATGTACATTTATTTATTTTTTAAGGGATTCACAATATAAGAGCACAGTTGTTTTCAGATCACATTAACATTGCTCAGTTTGCCATACAGTTAGGTAATTGGTGCTAGCATCCACAGATGAGTGATACCATTCACCGTTTGTTTTTCCGGGATTGTGTTACTTCACTTAGCATGATCTCTTCTAGCTCCATCCATTTACCTGAAAAGTTCATGATGTCATCTTTCATATTTTTAGTCTTTTGAGAGTACCCCACACTGCCTTCCATTGTGGCTGCACTATTCTATATTCCTATCAACAGTGAATGAGTGTTCCCCTTTCTCCACACCCTTGCCGGCATCTTGTGTCCTTCTTTCTCATGATCTTAGCCAGTCTGATTGGGGTAAAATGGAATCTGAAAATGTTGAGCAGTTTTTAATGTGTTTCTTGAGTTTTCTTTTTTGATCCATTCTGTTAGTCTGTGCCTTTTGAGAGGGGACTTGAGTCGATTGATATTTAATGATGATATTGAAAGTTATGTATTGGATACTGTCAATTTAATTTCTTTAAGTTTGTGGATCTATTTTGAGTTTCCATCATTATACCTTCCTTTATTTTCTTTCTGTAACATCTTGAGTGTGGTCATTCATGTCGTCAGTCCTTTGTATTGTTTTGAGTATTCTCTGTAGGGCTGGTTTGGTAGACATGAATTGTTTCGGCCTACTAATGTCATGAAAAAATTTTCTGTTCTCCTTCAACCTTGATAGATAGTTTTCCTGGATAGAGTATTCAGTGTTGGTATCCAAGGTCGTTTAGAGCTGGGAATACTTTGGTCCAGGCTCTTCTGGCTTTCATAGTTTGCATTGAAAATTCAGCTGTGATTCTGATGGGTTTTCCTTTATCTGTAACTTGTTGTTTTTCTCTAGCAGCCTTCAGTACCCTCTCTTTGTTCTGTATATTTAATGTTTTTACTATGATATGCTGTGGGGATTTTTTGTTCTGGTCATGTCTAGTTGTTGTTCTATGTGCCTCTTGAATCTCTATAGGTACTTCTTCCCTTAATTTGGGGAAGTTTTCTTCTATAATTGTGTTGAAGATTTGTTCAATGCCATTGGTCTGACATTCTTCTCTTTCCTGTATGCCTGTAATTCTTAGATTTGGTCTTCTCATGTTGTCCCACATTTCCTGCATATTCTATTGTGGATTTTAATTTTTTTTACATAGTCTTTGCTTAAGGACTCCAGATCTACAACTTTGCCATCCAGTCTTGATATTCAAATTTCTATTTCCTTCATTCTGCTTGTGAGTCTTTTTGTTGTTGTTTCCAATTGGCTTGTTGGGTTCTTTGAATTCATGCAGATTTCTGTTTAGGTTTTCTTCACTATTTCTATCTCTTTTGTGAATTCAGTTTTCAAGTCCTAACATGTTTTGATATTTGATTAAGCTGAATATTTGTATATTCCTGAGCTTGCATCATAAGTTCTTTGAGTTGTTTGTCTGTGTTGTCTTTAAGTTTTATGATCATGTTTATAACTGTTCCTTTAAATTCTGAATCCAGCTGTTCCTCAAAATGATTTTGATTGTAGTGCTCTTCTGGAGGGGTGTGTGTGTATTGTTGGGGACATATTCTATTGGTTTTTAATTTTATTTCTGTTTTGCGCCACTGTTTGGGCATATGGATGTTCTTTATTGGTTATCTGACCAGGAGGTATTTATGTTTGGCTTTTGTTTAATTGAATTTTGATATATTTGTATTGTTAGTATAGCTTGGTTACTTTCTGTTCTGAGTCCTAGGTAGGCAGGACTGTCCAGCAGATCAAAAGTCAAGGAAGATGGGGTTGGGATTAACTGAGGTGGTGCTTAATACTTATGCTAGGGTGATTGGTGACTCAGGATAAGGGAGTTGGTCCAGGGAAAGTATTTGTGTCTGCATGGATCCTAATCTGGCTAAGAATGTGGGGGAGGGAGCTGTGAGTCTCAACTGTTTTTAAAATAGTAAGTAGGTATATATGGTTCAGAGTGTAAATACTCTCCCAGTATTTCAATATAAATTCATCCAATTAATTAATTCACAGTGTAAATAGGACCAAGATTAGCAGAACTAAGGATTTTGGCAAACAAGGAGAGAAAGATTGCTAAAGCAACTAATTGTAAAGCATAGAATCTAGAACTGAAAATACAATTCTTTTGTGATACTTTATAAGTAAGACTGACACATAAACATAATAAATACCTTATGAAGAAACCCTACTTCGTGGCCATGAGAGGATATATTCACAAAGAGGCTGAACTGAAGAAACAACCAACAATTATAATCAGCAATAAGAACACAAGAGTTTAACTCTATGACTGTAAATGGCTGGAAGGCTGAAGTTTTGTGTTAGACTAGGGAGCTAGAGGCACAGTGAGATAAGATGGATAGTGGGACAGAGCCCTATTTAACAGAAATGCCCGTAGTCACTCACATATGTATGTAACCCTTTTTATTCAGCATAGAATATGCATGTAAATATATACACATATATGTATGCATCCAAAGGAGGAGATATTTACAGATGTGTGTAAGAGAAAACAGGTGTTTTGCTACTGCATATGAAGAACACCAATTGCTTTAAGTTCCCTTATTTTGCTGTTGTTATGTGGTCTATTCTGCTTACTGCCAACCATGGTCCAGATTATAAAGTAAGCCTGGAAGGCTCCCCCAAGTGATTTACCTCGAGTTTCTCACTGATACACAGAGAAATAGTAACAAGGCTAGGAAGAGAATAATTCAATTCCTAGCTGCAACGTGTAGCCAAACCGTGTTAAGTAAATCATTAAACCAACACCACTGTTATAATGGTATTCAGGACAGCTTTAGATTATATATGGATTTTAATAATTTAAAAAATTATCTGTGTCTCTATGTATTAAGAAAAATCACTAGTGTCACCCTCCCTCCTCCCTTTCCAGTTAAATCCCTCCATTTCCCCTTTGTAACACTTGTCTCCTACTGTCTTCTTCTCTCGGGCTCTTTCATTCCCTTCACTCCCATGTTTCCTTTCCATTTTCCTGGCTCCTGCAGTTACATCAGGGTATATAGTTACATCTAAGGATGTTTTTCTGAGTCTGTGTTAGTTCACTTAGCATAACAGTGTCTAGATCCATCCATTTACCTTTACATCCATACATTTCAGGATTTCATTTTTCTTTACTGCTGAGTAGAACTCTATTGTGTAAATGTACTGCGTTTTCCTTAACCAGTTGAGGGACATTTAGGTTGTTTCCATTTCTTAGCTATTGTGAAAAGAGCAGCAATAAACATGGCTGTGTAAGTGTCTCTGCAGTAGCATGAGTCATTTGGTACATGCCTGGGAGTGGTGTAACCAGATTATATGGTAGATTTGTTTTCAGTTATTCAAGAGTTTTTCACATTGCTTTCCATAGTGACTGTACCAGATTTTAATCCCACCAGCAGTGAATGAATGTTTCCCCTTTTCAGCATTTGGAGTCATTTTTGTCTCATGATCTTACCCATTCTGACTGGGGTAAGATAGAATCTTAGGACTGTAAGATCCAGGGATGGTGGATGACTACAAGGAACCCATTTTCAGGCAGCTGGGAACTTGCACATATGGACTTACAGGAGTGGCGAAAGCATGCTCAAGACCCATACAAACTCAAACAAAAAATGAGCATAGGAGTAGGGAACAGGGGGAGAAGCCTTAACTTTTGCTGATGAGCTGTTGACAACTGATCACTGCTTGGTGAGAAAGAGTTGGTCTTCTTTAGGGGAGTGATGCTAATAGGCTGACCAGGCTCCAGTGGATGAACTCACGCCAAAGGACATCTGGGGACACAAACTTGACTTGATAGGACTTAACATATATGACATGATGCACGAAATCTGGTGAGGGTGCTAGGGAGAGGTGCAGATATGGAAGGGGATCTAAAGATGATTAAGATGTATTGTATGAAATGCACAAAAATAAAAATGTATATTGCAAAAAAAAGAAAAAGAAAAAGAAATCACTAGGAAATCTAAGCAGTGCTTTTATGGATAACAGTTCTTAAAATGTGGTCCATAAAACAATTTTGCTTAACATATGGAAGAAATCATGAAGGAGATATCCAAGTGGTGAGATTTGTAAGATACAATAAGAATAATCTTGGAATCCCAACTCAGGTACTTCTTATCTTGTGTTCCTGGACAAATCACCTTCCATCTCCAGGCTTATAATTCCTTTTCTATTAAATATTAATAGAAAAACTTTCCTCCAAAGTCACTGAGGATTAAGAATAGGCTTCTACAAATATCTAAGAAATATATATATATATATATATATATACTGTGACCTAAAAATTCTACTCCTGGGGACAAATTCTAAATGAAGCGTGTTTTTATAGGTGCATTGACAATGTATTTTATTATTATTATTATTATTATTATTATTATTATTTTTGAAACAGGATCTTGCTATATATCCAGGCATGACTGAGAGTTACAAATCTTTTGCCTTAGTCTTCATTGAGTTGGGACTATAACATGTGCCTCCACACTAAGCATCAATGTTTTCAATGGTCAACCAGAAACTGAGGTCCGAAGTCCACGATCCTGTAAGTAATGTAATGTTGTCACTAACAATTTGATCTTGTGCATAAATATTTTCCCAGTGAAGCCTCCATTGAGATCACAGCCTTGTTGGGAAAATCTTGATTTCAGCTTTATGAAGCCCTGAAACAGGACACAACTAAGCCATGCACAACTTCCTGACCTACAGAAACTATGAGAAAATAAGGATATACTGTCTGAATCACCTACAGTTATGGTAATATTGTTATACAATAATGGATGATTAAAACAAAGCAACAACATCAATCAATTAAAAATGTGCTTAGTGAAAGTGACCAGGAACTAAAGTATATAGATTGCATGACTAAAGTTATATGAAGTTCAGGTATTATCTGAACAGTCAAAGCCTATTAATAGTGATAGAATTCAGAATAAAGCTTATCACTAGGGAACTGTGGTGTCATTTAGTGGAAGGGTCACTGAAGGGAACATTTGGGGATGATGGAAATGTTTTACTTCTTGACCTGTGTTCAGTGTTCTGGTGTATTTTTTAAAATAAAACTCATCTACTATACAGTTGGAAGTAGTATACTTTTGAAAGCTTTATATATA